>BGPR01007699.1:44094-57835 GCA_013235015.1 Araneus ventricosus
TTTTTTTTTTAAGTTAAAAAAATTATAACTTCCCGTGCACAGACGAAGGCATGTCGTGCTCAATCTCTCGTTTGAGATGCGTTGAAAAACTCTCTGTGCATTCTAAACAGTATGACGCGCAAAAGAAATTGGCAAAGAAATAAGTACGCACCCTAAACTCCAGGTTAACTGCAGGAATCCAATGTGGGAGAGGACGATGGTGAAAGCTGGATTTTGTCTTCTGGATTTATTTCAAAACCGATTAGTAATGGCGTAGTTTACATTGATTAGTCTCTGCAGTTAATGCAGGTAAGCCAACATTTGATAGAAACCTGATAAGGAGTAGGTTTTCAAAGTATTCAGTCTTGTCATCCGGTCTTGGTGTAAAACCTATTGTTGTTCCTCAAAAATCTCAAAGCCTAAGTTGAAAGTGAAATATTCGTGCTATTTTTCAACATTAGGAATTCAAAATGATGGTAATCGGTGCTTAAAATTCGCCTACTGCAGCTAGAAACTAGTAATGGGGGGGGGGGGAGCAGTTATAATGCCCATTTTGTAGCTGCAGAGGTTAGTAGTGTCTGTCTCTGCCCCCCCCCCCCCATTATGTTCTATTTCACAGTAGGCGAATTTTAAGCACCGATTCCAGTCATTTTGAATTGTAACAAGAAATAGCACCAAGTATTCTTTCAACTTAAGTTGAGATTTTGAGGAACAACAATAGGTTTTACAACCAGACTGCTGTTACCGAATTACTAATAGCCCAGATCTGTCTCTCACTGAAGCGGTAACGCTCTGACGTCACCAACAATAAAACTCGCGCCATAGCACTGCGAGACGTTAAGCAGTATTATTTCATTGTTAAAGCAACTAAATTTCAATAATTTTAAATTTAAAAAGTAATTGTCGTTCTAATTTCAAATTTAAAAGCTCTAAAATAGTGAAATAAAATTTGCTATCCATTGATATAAAATTTATCTCGCTATGGTCAATAGTTCCCGAGAAATTTTAAATTATATTAATCATATATTTCAAATTAATTTCCGTTTTTTAATAGAAAGTAGTAAATCACGTCAGTGGTATATCATGCGCGTGATATAGTTTGGACGCCACGATGCATCTGATTATTTATTGCAGTCGTGATGATATAATTTGATAATATTTTTTGGCAACGTTTGACAAACAGAGAAGTGCTTTGTTTCGATTAGAATTTCGAAAAAGAATTCCTTTGAAATGTTAACTTTTGACAAGCTCAGAATTTCATGGTTATTTAATTATAATAAAATCTATCGGATGAAGAGTCAATTTGCATCCATCATACCATGACGGGTTCTTTTCTAGTTACTTCACATAAAGAGAAATAGAGTTTAAGGTTTATAAACAATTGAAAGTTTTTTTTCCCACAAATATTCAAACGAAGTAATTAAAAAAGCAATCCCCCCAAAAAATGAGGAGAGGGAAAAAAAGAGAAAAGAAGAGATTGGAAGATTAACAACCTCTTCAGATACAAATGGGAATTATAGCGCTGCTTTTTCCCCATTATGCGCTATTTCACAGTAGGGGAATTTTAAGCACCGATTCCAGTCATTTTGAATTGTAACAAGAAATAGCACCAAGTATTCTTTCAACTTAAGTTGAGATTTTGAGGAACAACAATAGGTTTTACAACCAAGACCGGATGACAAGACATTGAATATTTGAAAACCGTACTCCTTACAGTTTCTTATCAAAGGTTACGCATCGCTGCATTAACTGCAGAACCATCTGAAATTGTAAACTACGCCATCTAACAATTCCGGTTTTGAAATAAATCCAGAAGACAAAATCCAGTTTCAATTCCGTCCCCTCTCCGTACAATGGATATCTTCCTAAGCTAAACCTGGAGTTTAGGGTGCGTACTATTTTCTCGCCAATTTTCTTTGCCGTCGCCAAACACTGTTTAGAATGCACAGTGAGTTTTTTATAACGGCATCTCAAAACGAGAGATTGAGCACGCAATGCCTTCGGCATTGCAAGTGTGCATCGGGAAAATATTTTTAACTTAAAAAAACATCAGCGGCTTCGCTTTCAGCAAAGCGGGCCCCTCGTAGCTTCGCTTTTTCATGGAGAAACGAAACACACAGGGAAAGCACGGACACAGGAAAAACACGACGTCTGAAAACGATGAAACGTAGCAAGGGAACCATTGTTACCAGAAAAAAAACATTCCTTGTTCGATATTTGGAAGCCATAATCAGCAACACAGAGAAAGAGAATCAGCCAATTAAACGAACAAAAATCTTCAGAAGAAAAGCGAACAGTTATTCAAAAAAATCGTTTGGTAAATGATCAAGAATTCCAAACGAAGTATCATTCAAATTCGTACGCCGACCAAATCGAAGAGAGCAGACAGTGGGCCAGTGGAAATAAGGTGAAATTAAGGGTATGCGCCGTAGACCGGTAAACAAATCACTGTCTGCGCATGCGCAAACGATGACGAAAAAAATTTCAACTCGCATCGAAAACAAATGTTCTGTCACACTCTCTCTTGGCGACAAACAATTGGCGGGCTTTAGAGAAACGAACTTGAGTATGCACCGTAAACTCCAGGCTAACCCTTTAGCCTGGAGTTTAGGGTGCTTACTATTTTGCTCGCCAGTTTTCTTTGGCGCAGTTTTATTTGCCTATAGGTCTATAAAAAAACTCCTGTGCATCCTAAACAGTGTTTGGCGACGGCAAAGAAAATTGACGAGAAAACAGTCGCCAAACACTGTTTAGGATGGGCAGTGAGTTTTTATAGGTCTCCTATGCCCTTTATAGGGCCCTAGTATTATTCAAATTCGTACGACGACCAATCAAATCGAAGAGAGCGGACAGTGGACCAATAGAAATGAGACGAAATTGAGGGCATGCGCCGTAGACCGGTAAACAGATCACTGTCGGCGCATGCGCAAACAACGACGAAGAAATTTCAACTCGCATCCAAAACAAATGTTCTGGCACTCTCTCTCTCTCTCTCTCTCTTGGCGACAAACAATTGACTAGCTTAAGGGAAGCGAACTGAGCTCGCACCGTAAACTCCAGGTTAACTCTTCCTGACTTCATTCGTTTGGGAATTATCGATATTTTAAAGCTGCTCTGAACTTCTGAATCACCCTGAATATACAGATGGCCCCTTACCTTCTCACATACGTGAAACATATAAATACCATAAAATGAATGAATGTAATAATGCACAAAAGGGCGTTTACCATCCAGTAGCGTGACGACAAAGGTGACCGTGACGTCGATAAAGCTGAGATTGATGAAGATGCGCACCACGTCTCCGACGCAGGCGCACCGAAGGGGTGGAGTTATTCTGCAGTTTTGCAGCCCTGACACGCTACCGCCAGTCATCTGCACGTTACCCGCATTCTCGTCTTGAAGCGTGAAAGTTTCACCTGCTAGCTGAGTGCGGACGTTCTCGAAACACCTGTTGAACACCTGTTCCATTTTTTCATTGGGTTGGCAACCTGAAATGAGAACGATAAATGTTTCATATGATTTTCTGCATTATCGTCCTAATTTTCACATGGGCAATCCAAACTTTGATTTTTGTTCAGATGATAAGGAAGGCAACCGATACAGCAGCCCACTGTCCAAACATCCTCGCCACACCAACGTGAGGACCTTTGACCAAAAAAGGGGGAGTACGCGTGGGCACGACCCATAGTAGTGGAATCGAGACTCGAACACATGATTCTACAAATCCAAATGCGAAAATGTGCACCCTATTAGCATAAGATACTGTACGATATCTTCACGATGTTGCTCGATATTCCGAATGCCGCACATTACCGTGAAGAATATTGTAGAGAATCTAGTTCTATTTGGGTATTCTCTTCCAAATGTGTATTCAAAATTTTATTTTATTAACAGTACCCTATTAGCACAAGATACTGTACGATATCTTCACGATGTTGCTCGATATTCCGAATGCCGCACATTACCGTGAAGAATATTGTAGAGAATCTAGTTCTATTTGGGTATTCTCTTCCAAATGTGTATTCAAAATTTAATTTTATTAACAGGTTCTCGTTATATAAATTTTCTAAAACTTTTAACAGGATCTCTGATGAACTGGACATTTATCATATATCTCCTACTGTTTTTAAATCGAATTGTTTTCAAGTTTTAAATATATGACCTGATGATTTCTTATTCTTTTCTTATTCTACAAATTTTTCAGAAAACGCATTTAAAAAATATATTAACACATTAGTTCAAGTAAATATCAAGGAATAAGAATAAAAACAAAGATTGTTTTAGAATCTTAAAAGTTGTGGCTTTGTTTTTAGATCATTAAAAAGTTTTTGAATTTTTCTTCGAAAATCGCGTTTTCAACCTAGTCGGATACCTCAATCTCAGCAAATTTAATTAAAGCGTCCCTTAAATTCAAGTTTTCAGAGGATTTATTTTCTATGAAAATATTTTGTTTTATTATTTATTACTGTTTCTTCTCTGTCTAATTTTTTTGACGGGTGCCATGCAATTCAGGAAAAGATTTCATAGTCTTATAACTAACATCCCCACTAACCCCCGGTGTCCCGACCTTAGGGATGATACTGAGTCCCTTAACTGTCTAGATATATCTTCTTCCTGTTTACGCGATATGTTTAATATGCCTAGTTTCTGTTCCAGACGAGGTGTTTCTTGTGTTCTTTTCTTTTATAAGGTTATCAATGGCTCGATCGATTGTATTCATATACTTAGAGCTATAAATTTCGCTGTGTCTGCCAGACCTTTGAGGAACCAGGGTTCTTTTCCTAATGTGTATTCTAGATTTAATTATATCGACAGGTTCTCGTTGTATAAATTTTATAAGACTTTTAACAAGATCTCTGGTGAACTGGACATTTATCATATGTCTCCTACTGTTTTTAAATCGAATTGTTTTCAACTTTTATATACATGACCAGATTTCTTTTTCTTTTCTTACACTTGACTATACACATTAAGATTTTTATACGTTGATCTAGTGTTTGTGTGTGTTTGACTTTTTGACCCTTGCTTTTTAAATGGTTTTTTGATTTGGTGTTCTAAATTTTTTATAAAAAAAATTGTGTGATTTTTTTTATAATTTTCATGTGACGGTGCGCAACATGGACTTTTGGAGCCTCAGTGTATTTTTATTGCTTTTGTAATTGCGTTTTTTCATTTTAAAACATTTATGTGTTTACACTTTTATAATAGATGAGGTTTTGAGCTTTGAGCTGTTGTATTCTCTGCAGTTTTTTTTCTTTGTGTTTTAATTCACTTTGTGGCTTGTGTTTTTTTGTATGTTTTTGATCATGCATTCTCTAAATGGAGTCATCTCTGTAGTGTGCTTTCTTTGAATAAATAAATAAATAACCCTTTTGTCATTACTTGCATCAAATTACTGCTTTTGATGCAAATATGTCAGAAATGTCTGTACCAACTATCTTTCTGATTTGGAAAGAAGCATTAAATTTTAAAATATTTGGGAAAAGAAACTTACCAACGGCCGTTCCAACATAGCTGGAGCACAGGAGATAAATAAAAACTGCAGCCCAACGCTTGGCATCCATGCTGTCAGAAAAAATGAATCATTTCATTGTCTTTTTCAAGAAATTTCATTGGATTTCAAAAATTGCCTTATTTATTAGGAAAAACACTTGGAAAAGTTACAATCAAATCGTCAATGTGAAATTTGCCTCTGAAGCTACATTGCATGTTCTCCAAAAATTTTAAAAACTTGAGAGATTTTGCACTTAAATATTATTTAATTGGCTTTAAATCATCGGTTTTTTTATTAATAGCAAAATGCTTTTATTCAATGGCTAAAAATTCAATCTTGCTCTTCACGTAAATTTTTTTTAACCAATCGACTCATCCATGAAAGAAATTTTATGTCAAAAATTTATTTCTATCAAATTATGTATTCACAATCTTTATGAAACATTGTTTTAAGCGCTGAAAAATAAATATTTCAACGGTCTCCGAGAAAAAATAACGACATATAATGACCATGATACATGAATTTCGACACATGAAATTCCATTGCGTGGTTCTGATACAATATTTTGATATTTTTTGAACGCAATTACTAATCAATCGTTTAAACTTAGTTTAATTTTGATCCATCCGCTGGAGAAATTTAGAAAAAAAAATTCCAAGATTTCGTAATAATTATAAGAATAAATTAAGAAATATATTAAAAACTGAAAAGTAGAAAATAAATTCTCGAATCACTTTTTTATTAATATATTAAAAAGTAGAAAAAAATTATCAAAAATCTGGAATTCAGCGTAACAATATATTAGAGTAAAGCTCTGAAAATAAAGCATTAAAAAAATTTATCCACAGTGAATATTGCAAGGAAGAAAATTACTAAACATGCAGTAAAAATTAAAAATATGTAATAAATTTGCATAAAATCCCAATTTAGTTTTGACTGAAAATCTTTCCTTCAACGTCCCATACTTTTACTATTTTGTTTTGACATACAGATTTTTAATAAAAAATAATTTTCTACTTTTTTCTATTAGCATACAAATAAAATAGCGTTTATTTTATTTTATTTTTATTTTTACTACTGCCATTAGGTAAGAGCTAATAAAATAAAATAGCGTTTGTTTTATTTTATTTTTACTACTGCTGTTAGGTAAAAGCGCTATTGGAATAAAATAGCGTTTATTTCATTTTATTTTGATTTTTACTACTGTCGTCAGGTAAAAGAGCCAATAGAATAAAATAGCGTTTATTATTTTTATTTTTACTACTGACGTTAGGTAAAAGAGCTAATAGAATAAAATCGCGTTTATTTTATTTTATTTTTATTTTTACTACTGCCGTTAAGTAAAAGAGCTAATAGAATAGTAAAGTGTTTGTACATGCATACTTAAGATAATTTGACTATTCGTCCCATTTTGAACGGGAGCATACCGTTTTTCGGTAGCCCATCCCGTTGTCCCTAAGAACAGCTTTGAGACACCGAAATGTCCCGTTTTCAGAAAGACAGTAACCCTCAGTTACAATTTCTAAAAAGGCAAGAAAAATCAAAGATTCCGACGATTATGCCTAGCAGCGCTGCGATTACACGGCATGTGCCGTATGTCTCCCATACACTGGTGTACAAATACTAAGGAGCATTTTTAAGATGCGAAAAATTTGGACTTAATAGGAAAACAATGATTCGTAATCAGTTGATGAGAATCGTGGAACATGCTATCTTCGGAACTCACATTTTACAATGAAGATTCTGTCTCGAGGGCGTTTAGGGATGTGACCAGAAAGGGATGAAGTCGAAAATGAAGTTTGACCCATCCTGTTTCACAGAAAGCTGATAACGAGATGTAACTTTCATCAATGGTTATATTTGATGTGCAAAATATTTATATACATTTTCGCATACACAGCACAAATATTCGGGATGATATAAATGTTTCTTTAAAAAATCCCAACTTTTTCCGCATGTGTTTTGATTATAACATGCAGAGTTTTCATTCAAATTATTCGAAATTTGCAGAACACTTGACAATATGTTACAGAAGTATTGTATTAAACTTTGAAGTACATACGTTGAATATTAGAGAAAATATGAGTGTTTGTACTAAATAATATTTTACTGCGCATGTGCAAGACGCACAGCGGAATTTTTCTTTCATAACTTCAAACCAGATATATAGGCCAACTTATATAAAAATTCCAGCTCAATACCGTTAGTATTCACAAAGATGCCAGCATTGCAAGAGCTAAATTGCTTTTGATCTCTAAAAGAAACAAAACGGTGAAGGTTCTTGCACAAACTGATATTTTTAAGCTTGAATCTTCGATCAAAAATATTGAATTTTATGAAAGTTTAATATCCTGAATACTCACGTAAACTTATAAGTTAAATACATAATTTAAATTACAGTTCGACAATTACTATTCGTCATATTACATATTGTCAAATATTCTGTAAGTTCAGTACAATTTGGAACAATACAAAAAACATGCGGAAAAATTTGAGATTTTTTTTTTTTAAACTTTACATCTCCTCGAATATTCATGCTATTTTTACGAAAATACTTGTAAACATTATGAACATCAAACAAAACCAATGACTAAAGTTTCAACTCATCATCAGCTTCCTGTAAAACGGGGTGGGCCAAAATAATTTTCGTCTTCACCAATTTGTGGACGGTCCCCTAAATGTCCTAGTGACCGAATCTTCGATGTAAAATGTGAGTTCCGACGATTGTATGTCCCACGACTCTCCACAACTGATTGCGAACTATTGTATTCCTACTAAGTCTAAATTTTTCGAAATCTTACAAATGGTACTTAGCATTTTTCCACCAGTGTATACGTAAGTCGGTCAGAAGCGTGTTAGCTAGCACTTATTTCTAACTACATTACATCGCAAAAAGTAGCAAAATGAAACACAAAAAGTCGTTGAGTGGAATTGTTCAAACACTTTCAAGGCAATCATTTGAATCATACAAACTTTCGTGTAATTACTGAATATATTCTATGACAGCCCGGCACTAATGCTCGCATAGAAAGGGTCTTTTCTCTTATATGGACGAGCGAAAGAACACATTTGAGAGTCGCAACTATCAGTGCTAATTACTGCTAATTATGCTAAGTATAATTTAAGAAATCCCACCAAGAATTTTATTTTTATTTAAAATCAACACCAAATATTCTGTAGCCAAAAATGGTCTTCCAAAAAAAAAAACATAAGAAAGGCGCAGTTCGGGTCCGCGCCGTAGATTTTTCGTGGAAACGTCGGCATAAAATCATAAAACAAGTGTTTCGTATTAATGTGTAATTTAATTATCAATCTCTTTAATATAATAATTATACAGAGTAGTATGATGGTTACATAATAGATAAATCACAAGCTACCACAGACCCTTGCTACATGCGATAATGGTGATGGAAACTGTTTATTTAGGGCGATATCATTCTGTATTTATGGATCTAAAATCTAGTTTTGGATGTAGTAGATGGTTTTAAATTGAATGTCGTAACCATAGGGTTATCACACTCCTTAATACGGCATATAAAATCTTCTCCAACCTACTTTTTGCAAGACTTCAACCCCATACTCAGAGAGTAATTGGAAACTACCAGTGTGGATTTAAACCCCAAAGATCTACTGTAGATCAAATCCATACTCTGAGACAAATTTTGGAGAAAACTAAAGAGTATAACATCACAACCTTCCATCTATGTATTGATTTTAAAGCTGCCTATGACAGCATAAAAAGAGACAAGTTGCTTAAAGCTATTGACATATTGATTGAGTTTAATATTCCTACCAAACTTGTCAACCTCACTAAAGCCTCGTTAAGCAATGTACGGTGCAGGGTCAAAATCCAAAACCATCTTTCTGAGTCTTTAACAGCTGAAAGAGGCCTGCGTCAGGGAGATTCTCTTGCTTGCCTGCTCTTCAATTTCGCATTCGAGAAATGCATCCGAGTTGGCGGATTAGACCGAAGAGGCACTCTCTGGAAGAGGTCACTACAGTTATTGGCCTACGCAGATGATATTGACATAATTGGTAGATCTGAAAGGGCAGTGAAAGAGGCCTTTCGAGCCCTAGAAATCTCTGCCACAGATATGGGCCTCACTATTAATGAGGACAAGACAAAGTTTATGGAAGTTCCGTCCTCGACTGGAAACTACACCCCTTTTCGCATAAATGGTCATACCTTTGAAAGGGTTAGTGAATCCAAATACCTTGGAACTATTATTAACGATCAAAACATGATGAAAGCTGAAATTAACAACAGAATAAAATCGGCCAACAAATGTTTCTTTGGATTAAAAAAACAATTAAGATCCAGGCTGGTTAGCCGAAGACCTAAAATGAGATTATACAAGACACTTATATTGCCTGTGCTGCTGTATGTTAGCGAAACTTGGACATTAAACTTAGACTTCCAGCGAGCTCTGGAAACTTTTGAAAGAAAAGTGTTATGAACTATATTCGGACCTGTACAAGAACAAGGGTGCTGGCGAACCAGATATAATTTTGAACTTTATAGACTTCACAAAGAGCCTCAGGTTACACAAATCATCCGAAGTATCAGACTGAGATGGCTCGGCCATGTCTGGAGAACCCCCGAAAATAACCCGACTGGATTGCGTACTTTCAAGAACCCCGGGGGAGCCCGTGCCCGGAGCAGACCTTCAACAAGATGGCTGGACGATAGAGAAAATGACATCAAAATTTTGAAAATAAAAAACTAGCAAAGAGTTGCTTTGCATCGTCTGAGTTGGAAGAAGCGTGCTGTCGAAGCAGCAACAGGTTGCTACGCTCTTAAAGAAGAAGAAGATGGTTTTAAAACTAAAGGTATAAAGAAGTTCTTTTAATATAAGTGAAATTGACAATTGCTTTTGTAGGCTAATATATAATTTAATTTTTTCATACAAGCAACAGTTTAGCAGAGGATATTTCACCTGACAATATTCTTGATTTAATTGTGTCATTAATTACATTCCTACAATAATTAATTGGTTTTGTGTTTTGAACACATGTAGAAATAAAGAATCCATGTAATAAATTCAGAAAATAGAAATAATTTCCTTAAAAACATTTTTTTTAAATAATTCATCTACTCTATAAGGCTCAATATGAATACATTATTACATTGATTGAGAAATAATTCCAACTTATGAAGTAATACTTGTGAATGTCAGATTTTTTGCTGTTTTTTTTCTTTAGAGATTTTAATTTAGGAAAAAACGAATTGCTTTTACTTTTATAAAATGGATTCTAAGTTATTTCGATAATACAGTAGACTCTCGATTAACCTGGATTGGATTATCCGGAACAACCAAAAAAAGAGGAAGCGCAGATTGCGGCCATTGGAATGTGCGGGAAGAGCGCATTCTTCTCAACCCTTCCTATTGTATTGGACTCGTCCAGCCGACTTTGAGTCCAGCCAGACTCTTGTTAGACTGTGCTGAAAATATGGATGAAGAAGCAGTGGAACAATGGATTAACGAAGATTCCACATTGGAATGTTGCGAAGTTTTAAGTGAAGATGATATTGTGCCCCGTGTAACTTGTGGTTCAGAAGAAACAAGGAATTTCGAAGAACGTCCTGAAAGTGGTGAGGAAAATCTTGTAACTCATCAAAAATTAAGTCACGGTGACGCATTAGTACACACTGAGGCGTTACTTAATTATTTGGAGCAAGAAGATGAAAGCACACCTGCAGAAAAAATGATATTGAGAAATCTGCGTAGTATAATTCGTCGAAGAGTAAATGAACAACAAAAACAAACTTCCATCATTTCATTCTTTAGAAAACAGTGAGGTACACTACATCTCTGTTTTTCTTTTTAATTGTACGAATTGTAAGTCTAAATAACATAAAAATTTCTTGTTAATTCTTTTTCTTTTGTATTAATTAAACTATTAATGTCTTATTGTATAATAATTTTACATTTTCTATCATTTTTCCAAAATTTTTCATCACAATTTGCATAAACTGGATTATCCGGGACGAAGTATTTCCCGACATCCCGGTTAATCGAGAGTCTACTGCACTTCATGTCAATAATTATGAACACGAATTTCAGATATAAATTTAAAATTACTGAATAGAAAGCATATTAATTATCGTTAAATATTAATTAAACTAATTAACTAGGTAATTAAAATCAATCAATAGATTAATTAAAAAGCAATTTTTATTAACAAAAATATAATTATTATGATTAAAAATATAGCAAATTATCTTATTTTAAATCATCAAAACTAACAAGTTGATATTTTCAATTGCATATGCGTCATACCTTTAGAGGGGCCCCAAGAATTTCAGCGCCTGGGGCTCCAACAAGCTTAATACGCCCCTGACTATGGCCTGGATGCCTTTTACTCTCGCTCAGCCAGAGTAAGGTAGTCAGAGTAAAGGTCAGATGGTAGAAGCAGGGGCAAGGAATCATAAACCGAGACCATCTGGGGCGATCCTGGGATGCCATTTACTCTCGCTCAGCCAGAGTAAGGTGGTCAGAGTAAAGGTCAGATGGTAGAAGCAGGGGCAAGGAATCATAAACCGAGACTATCTCGGGCGATCCTAGGATGCCATTTACTCTCGCTCAGCCAGAGTAAGGTGGTCAGAGTAAAGGTCAGATGGTAGAAGCAGGGGCAAGGAATCATAAACCGAGACTATCTCGGGCGATCCTAGGATGCCATTTACTCTCGCTCAGCCAGAGTAAGGTGGTCAGAGTAAAGGTCAGATGGTAGAAGCAGGGGCAAGGAATCATAAACCGAGACTATCTCCGGCGATCCTGGATGTTTGGTCTCTTTACCATCAACACTAATGACAGCAAAATCCATGGCAAATAATAATTTTCAATTGAATTATGATGCTGAATTGCTACTGCTCCCTGAAACAAGGTGGTCATATTCTGCACATATTTACATGTCAATGAGAATTCTTTAGCCGCAGATTGTTTTATTAAATTCCATTCATTCTTTTTTATACTTTTTTAGCATGAACTTTAAGCTTATTAGTAAGTTTTAAAGATTTATTCAAAACTGGGATAAATTATTAAAAACTAGGAAAAGTTGTCAAAATCCGGGACTGTCCTTGCCAATCTGCTAATCTATTCACTTAACCCATTCGAGACGGCGCACTGCTTTGGAGACCATCCCTAGAAGCCGAAATGTGTTTTTGCTTTATATTAACCATTTTTAATTTTAAAAAACATGTTTGCATTAGAAATCAGTCACTTCGTACCAATAAGATGATTGAACACCATATGTGCAGGTCGCTCCTTAAAATAGTTTGACGTGAAAATGTCTTTCCGATTGTCGGTCGAACTTTCTTGAGTGACAAAATACCGTAAAAATACCCGACATTGCCCTCAAAAGGAATTTTAAAAAAAAATCACCGTCATCTTCCCATCCCTCAGTTTCTTCACCAACTTCAGCTTCAAGCTCTTCTATTTAACTTTCATTTTCATTATAATCTTCCGAATCAGATTCCTCGAAAATCTCCTCAAGTGCATCATCTAACAGTTCTGTATTCATATTCATGTCTTCCTGAACAAAAGGAGGACATAAATAAACTGAAGCTAAAAAATATCGTAAATAAAAGAAACATTTAATTCATTGCAACAATAATACAGAATACACAATGATATTATAAATGCATAAAAAAAATACATTTGTAGCATAATTTGTTGTGCACTTTTTGAAGAAGGACAGAACTTAGAAAAGGAGGACTGTCATTCCAAAAGGAGAAAGGTTGGTCACCTTAATTTTAGGGACTAAATTCAAACTAATACCAATTTTATGTTTACACACTTCTAAGGTAATGTTTATTTTAAACCAGTCTTATCCCGACGGCTGCTTTTACCATACTGACATAATTGCAATTCAATATCATTGCACACATGGTGTGCTACCCGTCTTTTTGGCTCGGAAATGCATTGCACACATGTTGTGCTACCCATCTTTTTGGCTCGGAAATGCATTGTACACACGGTATGACAGCGATTTTTGCAGCTGTGGTGGAATTGGCACGGCACTTCACTATGCCACGGAGTGTATTTACACAGTGTCTTGGCCTATGAGGAAGCCAGCGCCAAACTTCGAACAAGAATGGCTGAAAAGAGTCGCCAATAACCTCGTCTCCAGGCATAAAATTCGTGGGATTATCAAATTCATGAGCGAAAACAGAGATCTTTTCCGGCCTCCCTAGCCTTCAACTTTCCAGTGAGCTGAACTGAAAGACTCAATTACCGGACATTCCCCCCCCCCTTTAGAAAAGAAAGG
>BGPR01007699.1:57935-69239 GCA_013235015.1 Araneus ventricosus
CTTTAGAAAAGAAAGGAATAACAACATCTAAAGAAAAGAAATACGAACTATTAGTGTAACAGTGAAAATGCCTGTGCTGTACATAGTGTAAATATTTCTTTCTTTTTGTTTATTTTGTTTTACATTTTTCTTAAATAAAATTCCCGTGTCTTGCCCATCAAACCGTTCAGTGACCGGTCTGGTCACGGGTACGGGGGTAAGAGACGGCGTTCTGTTCTGTACACACGGTATGCTACCTGTCTCTTTGGCTCGGAAATGCATTGCACACACGGTATGCTACCCGTCTCTTTGGCTCGGAAATGCATTGCACACACGGTATGCTACCCGTCTCTTTGGCTCGGAAATGCATTGCACACACAGTGTACAATAGGGTGGATCGAAAATTCAAAGTGTGGATAAAATAATCGGCATAGGGTGCAAAAGTTGTCTTTTAAGTGTACTAGCATATATGCAAATTTTTTTCAAATTTGTTTAATATCTTCCGATGCCCCAAAACGCTTAAATATTTGCAAAAAAAGACGTTTTTTTGTACAAATTTCGAATTAAAAATCAAAAATTAAAAATGTGTTAAAGAAACGATTTTACAAGGAGAAACGTAGAGGAGAGGGCGAAGGAATGATAAAAAATATAAACAAAAATTGGAAAATTATCGTACTGAAAAAATATCGTGTTTGTTCGATATCACATTTTGTAAGTGTACAAATTTCGATACATGTAAATTTCAAAAAGACATGAACATTCCACTTGATGAGCGATTGTTTATAAAAGATCGAATATTAGAAAGGAAAATGGTTATTGGAGAAGCGGAAGTAATTGCTACTGAAAAAAGGAGAAAAGGAAAAAAGAAAACAGATGGAAGACAAAAGAATAAAACGTAAAATGGTTAAAACGGATGCTGCTCATGCTCAATCAATGGATCTACTTGAGCTCAACATTATGTCTTCGTCCTTGCATACAGATACGGATGTAATTACCTTGGAATATCAATCATAAAATCGTTTAGATTTCCTTACCTTAGCAATGGAATGTGATCGATACGGAGTTTCAGATAGAACAGCTACTTTATTTGCCAGTGCTGTTCTACAAGACATTGGAATTGTACACGAAGGCGAGGCTTCGCATGTTGTAGATCGCAATAAAATTCGTAGACAGAGTAAAAAGCTTTAAAATGCAGTTGCAAAGTCTACTAAGTTAACAGTGTCTTGGTCTCTTTTAACCGGATTATATTTCGATGGGAGGAAAGACAACACAAAAGTGCTAATAAAGAAGGACACAAGGTACTACCCAAAGACCACGAAAGAGGAGCATTACACTCTTGTAAACGAACCTACCTGTGTATATCGGTATGTTACTGGTGCAACAGGAGGAGCTAAAGCCATAAAAGAAGCAATACTCAATTTTTTGGAACACATAATATGCGATTAAATGGGCTAACAGTAATTGGATGCGATGGAACAAATGTTAATACTGGGCACAAGGGAGGTATTATTCGCTTGATGGAACTTGCCTCAATAGACCATTACAATGGTGAATTTGTTTGCTTCAAACAAATGAGTTACCCCTCCGTCATCTACTAAATTCTTTGGATGGGCAACAGCTGGTCCTAAAGAATTTTGTCGACCACTTGGTAAAGCAATCAAAACCTACGAGGAGCTACCTGTAGCTCCTTTTTCTTCAATAAATGTAGAGAATATGTCACATAATATATATAGAATGGTTCTCAGCAATGATCAGAAATATCCATATGATATTTGCCTAGCGATATCACGCGGTGAATGTTATTCTGACATGGCATTAAGAAAGCCTGGTTCAGTTGTTCACTCAAGGTGGCTAACAATTGCAGGTAGAATTTTAAGGTTGTATGTGGTCACAGAAAAATCATCTGACAATCTTATTATTCTTGCAACATATATTACGAAGGTATATGCAACCTGTATGATTCCATGTCAAGACAAAGCCCTCCATAACAGAAGGAGCACTGCATATTTGGAGACTTATTTCATTTTTTAGATATTTAGAACCCAAATTAAGAAATAAAGTACACACTTTCATTCAACGAAATAGCTTCTTTTATCATCCAGAAAATTTGCTATTGTCAATTCTCACAGATAACAGAGAGAATATAAGGTCTTTAGTACTACGAAAACTAATTTGTGCTAGAAATGAAAACAGAGGATCATCAGAATAAGAATTTTTCAAGTACCAAAAATAGACTTTAAAGCAAAGGATTTTTTTGCACTTATTACCTGGCAACGAGTTGGACATTTGAACCACCCATTTTGATGAATGTGCCATTTAAATAAATAGAGGACATGGTAAAAGTTAGACGGAGGAATGTTCAAAATATCCATGCCATAGCCAAGCTGTAGAAAGGTGTTTTCTCATAGTGTTTGAAGCGTCGGAAAGTGTATATGGAGAAGAGAAGAGACACAGCTTCGTATTGAATAGGATACAATCAAGAAGTCTTATCAAGCATTATAATACCAAAAAGGATTACATCCTTTAGAAATATGCAAATCTTCAAACTAATAGAATTAAAAAATCTATGATTAAGTTCACTTTTCATAAGTTTTGTGATTTATTGCTTTGACTATTAAATTTAAACTTCATGTATTATTATAAAATTATAATTATTTATAAGTTTACACTTTAATACTTGAATAATCTGCCAATTTTTCAAATATTTTTCATTAATTCATAATTTTTAATAGATATTTGTAAAACTGTCAATTTTTAACTTTTTGGGGGGCTTTCGGGCCACCAGAAGATATGAATGAACTTTAATAATAATAAAAAAACGCAAACTAATATACCCAAAATAAAACTTTCTTACCCGGCGCTAAAGGAAATTTTGAAATTTTTTTTTTATAAATTTCTCCCCAAAAATGTCATTTTTAACTATTTTTGGGGTACTTGGGGCACTGGAAGATATGAATGGATTTCAATAAAAAAGTATATGTAAACTAATATACCTAAGACACAACTTTTCCACCCCATGCCAAAAATAATTTCAAAACAAAACAAAAAAAATTGTAAATTTTCATAAAAAATTCAATTTTTAACTATTTTTGAGGCGCTTGGGGCACCGGAAGATATAAATGAATTTCAATAAAAAAATTATATAAACTAATATACTTAAGACACAACTTTCCCGCCCCTTGCCAAAAAGAATTTCAAAAAAAAAATTTTTCCTATACTTTTCGATCCACCCTAGTGTACAATCCGTCTAGAATGAGTTAAGTTAATACTGCTGTGTTCACGTAAAAATGCGTCTTTTCCATAATAAGTAGACGGTAGATGCTGTAAAAAATCTGTGAAGAAACATTTGAAAAGTCTTCAAACGTCTTCACCACTTCAATGATTTGCTAGCATGTCATTTGTTCAATGAATTATCATATATTTAAAGTTATAAACTAAAATTAAATTATTCATGGAAGTCATCATTCGATACAAAAGAGGTATCCAAACACTTGAACTTTGAATGGGATTAAATTCAAACTCATCATACTTAAAACCTCCAACCACCTATGCCTAAAACTTGGTATTTCCAGCCAAAAAATCAATGGAATTACTGAAAGGAAAGGTTACTTACCTCGAGTTACAAACTGAATCCGAGTGACTGAATAGTTTCTGATTGTCGGTCGGAATTTGAGGCAGACGGAATTTGAAGCTTTTCGCTGAGGCAGACCGAATTCGGGTATCATAATAACTCAGGACAATGAATCGATAGATATGTCGAAAGATCTGCTGACTGCTAGGATTCTTATATCTCGTTGTTGAAATAATCCTTTTTGTTCACAGTATTTCCAATATTACTCCGCATTGCATTATGTCTAAAGTGCAAATTCAGTATTGAATAAACGCAATAGTTAATAATATGATTATTTGAATAAATACATTTAATTACAAACAATTTTTAAAAATATATTTGTATTAGCATAATAAATCCAGATTTTGTTAGCGGAGGACTACGTTCCTCCCATTGGGGTCTCAGGAAGGAATTTGATTCACACGCCAACACACCACAATAAACGTTGTATGGGAGATCCTCTATATCTCGGTAACTACATATATTAAAAACATAACTAATGTCTTATTTTAGAGATAAAGGGTTACAGCACAAGTTTAAAAAAATTGAAACTCGGAATTCTAGTTCAGCAACTACTGAGTCGCAAAGATGGGCAAAAATACGCATGAATTGGTGCGCGATCCTCTATACCTCAGTAATTACATACGTTAAAGACATTACTAATGTCTTATTTTAGAGATAAAGGGTAACAACAGAAGTTACAAAAAAAGAATTGAAAATCGGAATTGTAGTTCAGCGATTACTGAGTCGCAAAGTTGGGCAAGAATAAGCATGAATTGGTGACATCACACGCATGAGGTGCGCGCGCACAATTGGTTGACGCTCTCGTTGGCCACGCTTTCGCCAGCGAGATTTCGTGATTGAGTTGAAAATTGAGAAAATTGAGTTCAAAACAAAAGAGAATTGAGAGTAAATTCGAGAAACAAACGAGAATTGAGAGTAAATTCGAGAAACAAAAGAGAATTAAGAGTAACTTCGAGAAACAATAGAGAATCACGAGTAACTTCGAGAAATAAGAGTATCGCGAGTAACTTCGAGAAACAAAAGAGTATCGCGAGTAACAAAGAGAATCCGAGAAGCTTATAGAAACAAACGAGTCACGCGAGTAAAGTAGTCCTACGCCTTTAACATCAGCGGTTGTTTGAAAAAGACAGCCTCCCGTCATTTCTCTCTTTATTTTGATCATCTACTTTTTAATCTTGAGGTCTATTGTTTCTCATGCTCACCACAGGTGGCACTTTTGGTGTGGAATCAAAATTTAATTTAATTAATTATTAACTGATAATTAATTTCTGAGAATTTCAAAATAGAGTATTTTTAACAAGAATACACAAGTGTACGCGCTTTAAGACAAATTTGCAATTATCATTGAAATTGTAGGTAAATACCGATTTCGGATAAGGAAAGAAAAATAAATAAAGGACTACTTAGGTAAAACACCCTGCGCCATGTGTTAGACTATAACTTTCATGCTATACTGCATTTCAAAGTAGAAAGAAAAGAAACATGACTAATAAGCTAATCATCGAGGCATATGTTATTAAAATACTAGCAGTCCAAACTATATTAAAAAAATTATTATCCAAAACTATATTAAAAATCGCAACGTGAAAATCATTATTAGACAGCCAGCGAAACGTGAAAATCATTATTAGACAGCAAGCGAAACGAGAAAATTATTATTAGACAGCAAGCGAAATACGCGAGGCAAAAAAACACGATAAGACACTGCCCAAAATAATTATCAGTCTTTCATCTGTAATTATAAAACGCAATGTTTGCGTCCGTGTGTGCGATGTCCAGACGAATCTATCGCACTTACAGCCATAAAATTTGGCACACAAGTAGTCGTAATGGTGACTCAATGCACCTCGAAGCCAGAATTTTAAAATTTAATCTAGAAAATTTTTTATTTAATGTTTTGTGTTATTTTGGGTCATTTTTGGCACGTTTACGGCTGTAGTATCTTTTCTAATGATCGTTGAAAAACAAGCAATGCACCCCTCGGATAGAACAAACAATTTTCGTTCCAATGAAGTTTATTTTGAATTTCCAACATAATTTACTGAATTTTGAGAAATTTTTAACTAATAGTCACTTTTCATTTATATTTTTAACCTTCAATTCTTATTTTCTCGTATCCGACGTTCTAATGACGCTATCATTTTCATTTATTGGGGTATAAACCGGAATATTTATCCCTGTTTTAAAACAAGAATGGTTAACATATCTTTTTTCTCCGATTTTCTATGAATTTTTTTAATGATCAGTTCAAAACATTTTCTCTCGCATACCCGAATCGACGAATCTTTCGTCCGACCCAAGATTACTCTGAGTTCCCAGAATGCATTTCAACTATCCGATTGGCTGGCGGTACCAATCGAAAATCACGTCGTACTCTCGATCATTTTATTGCGTCAGCTAATCTTAATTACTTCATTTTACTGATACAAGAATCATTTGATTTATTTGTTTTATACTTTTGATAGTCGCGCAAATATGCTGATATCTTTAATTAAAAGAACACGTTATTCATCCCGCTCAAGTTCCTGCGTGTACTTTCACTAAAAATCGAGGGCGAAATCAATAATATATATTTAATAATCTTACTTAATTTTACTTTAAATTCTAATACTATATTTTTTAAAATCTTAGTACTATATTAAGGTATTCCAAAATCGCTTTTCTTAAACTCCAGTTTCGTTCTATTCCCCGCTCTGGAGGTATATTAAATCTCGCGTTTTGTCATATTTATTGCTAAAAGAATATTCTAATTATCTCCACGCGCCGACACAAATCGCGAAATCAGCCGCGTCAGAAATTTTTATTGCCGCCATGCTTTTTCCCTAAAACGCTTACGTAATTTACTAAAAATAGCTATCATTCCTTTCACTTTTTTACGTGTCTATATGTTAAATCCCTACCTGTGGAAATGCAGGGATTTTCTGTTTGCCTTTTTTACTTGAAACTTAAACCAAGATGCACGTACATTCCGTCACTCTCCCATAATAAATGAAAATTACTTTATATATATACAGTGAAACCTCTTCGAACGGCCACCCCTGCATAGCGGTCACCCCTCTTAACGGCCACTTTTTCGTGGCACGGATTTTTCGGCCCATAGACCTAATGTTAAAATAACCTCTAGGAACGGCCACCCAACCCCTCTGAACGGCCATCGGGTGGGTTCGCCCATCCCATTTAACAAACGCATCGGTTAGAGATTTACTTTTTAAACTTAAAAACGAACTTGAAAAAAATAGTTTTTTTTCCGAGAAGGGTAAAAACTTAATACAGTCACAAATTGTATCCTTTTTTCAAAAAATGGAAAAAATTATTAAATAAAGTACTATTTTCTCTTAAGATAAGTCTCAAACTTCAATTTAAACAAGAAATATGTGTCAGACTTCTTTATACAGTGAAACCTCTTCGAACGGCCACCCCTCTTAACGGCCAATTTTTCGTGGCACGGATTTTTCGGCCCATAGACCTAATGTTAAAATAACCCCTAGCAACGGCCACCCAACCCCTCTGAACGGCCGCCGGGTGGGTTCGCCCATCCCATTTAACAAACGCATCGGCTAGAGATTTACTTTTTAAACTGTAAAACGAACTTGAAAAAATGGAGAAGGGTAATAGGGAAAGAGAGTATTTTAGAAAGAGAGTATTATAGAGAATTTTCCGAGAAGGGTAAAAACTTAAAACAGTCACAAATTGTATCCTCTTCACAAAAAATGTAAAAATTATTAAATAAAGTACTATTTTCTCTTTAGATAAGTCTCAAACTTCATTTTAAATAAGAAATATGTGTCAGACTTGTTTATATTATGTATTATAGCAATTATCTTGTAATTGTAACGAAACCCTTCAGAGCGGCCAATTTTTCTCGGAACGGAGGGGTGGCCGCTCAGAGAGGTTTCACTGTATATATATATATATATATATGTTTTGATTGCGTTATGAAAACTCTGGGTTGAAATTTTGTTGAAGTCATTATCCTCGGGCAATGCCGTGCGCATACTGCTAGAAATCGCACGGAGAATGTTTCTCTGAGTAACCTCGCTAGCAAAAGAACTGTTTGAACTGATCAGGGAAAAATTATTTTTAAGAAAACAGAAAAAGATATTTTAACCGTTCTTGTTTTAAATCCGACTTAAACGTTTTAGTTATGAGCTGAAAAAAAATGAAAATGATAGAGTTATAAAAACGTCAGATGCGAGAATTTTCAGAAATCCTAATCAAAAATTACCATAAAAGTTACTATTTTTCAAATTTCTCAAAATTTCAGTAAATTACTTCAAATGTTCGAAACAAACTTTATTAGAACGTAAATCGTTTGCTCTTTCCGATGGTGTATCTAATTTTTCATACATTTCTCCGAAACCATGCTATTGAGAAATTAGTGCGTAAAATCGTCCAAAACAACACAAAATATTAAATAAAAAATTTTCTAGATTAAATTTTAAAATTCGGGCTTCGAGGTGCATTGAGTCGCCATTAAGCCAAATTTCATGGCTGTAAGTGCGATAGATTCGTCTGGGCATCGCACACACTCACGCAAACGTTGCCTTTTATAAGTATAGAAGAATAAAATAGCATTAAAACAATCCATAAAAGCAAAATAATTAGATTTTTCAAAAAAAAAAGTGAAAGTAATTTCATGCACATCAATGATTTCTGACTGCTAACATAATATTACGCCATATTATGAAAAGCATCACTACTTGAAACTTCCTCTTGGTTTTCACTGTATTTCAATCTACTTCAATAGTATTTGGTTAATCCTTATGTATTAACATCCCTGATATCACTTGGCTATTTTTCAGGTTCGTCCCTTTCACTTTTTACTTTCTCGTATACGAAGTAAACAAAGAGAAAGTATTGTAATCGTCAAAAAATTCGAACTTGAGATTTTGACGAATCTCCACGTTTTAGACCTCCCTGAGTCCGAAAAACACAATTTTGGAATTATGTCTGTCTGTGTGTGTGTCTGTGAACACGATAACTCGAAAACTATTAGAGCTACGGGGATGAAATTTGGTATGTGGTCTTTAAACATAATTTGTAGGTTTCTATCAAATTTTGGACAAAATCCGTCAACGGGAAGTCTGTCTGTCTGTATGTTCGAGGTCATGCGAACGCTATAACTCAAAAACTTGAATAGCTAGATGGATAAAATTTGGTACACAGTTTTATCGTCATGAATGTAGGTCCGTATAAAATTTTGGGACAAATCCGTCAACGGGAAGTCTGTCTGTATGTCCGAAGTCATGCGAACACTATAACTCAAAAACTTGAATAGCTAGATGGATAAAATTTGGTACACAGTTTTATCGTCATGAATGTAGGTCCGTATAAAATTTTGGGCCAAATCCGTCAACGGGTTGACTGTCTGTCGGTCTGTATAATCGCATACTTGTTAAGCATTCGTTTCAAAACCGATCTCCATGCGCATGCGTACTTAGCAATCTCTGGTACCAAGCGGGAGAATTACGTCATTTTGTCCTTCAGACGGAGTTTGTGATAGATATGTTTTATCTTCTGTGTTCGCTGGCTCGTATAATAGCGGATCTTGCTGGAGTGTGATGGAAAATAAATATTCCTAAGTTTTAATACATAGGCAGCTCTTTTAATACGATTCTTCACTTAAATATTTTAGAATCACTATAATCTGCAATGAAAAACCTTCTGATATTCGTTGCATTTTGGATTACAGTAGGTTTGATTTTTTTTATCCACGCTAGGGGAGGGGATATGGCAAATTTTTGAGCAGTATACGAGAAAGTTTAGGGGAGGCCACTCCCACTGGTTCTTTATAACTCTCATAATTATGGGAATTTTTTAGCGCGCTTTGTTTTAAATTGTTTAGAAAGGACAGGGGAATAATATACATTTTTTTTCATAAAATCGAAACCTTTCGGGGTTTAACAGTCGTATGCCCCTTAATATGGACAAAATTTGGAGTTAATATGAATACAATGGTTCGCAGTTAGTTGTGGAGAGTCGTGGAACTAACAGTAGTCGGAGCTCATATTTTACAGTGAAGATTCGGTCACTAGGACATTTAGGGGATCATCCACAAATTGATGAAGACGAAAAGGGATTTCGACTCATACCGTTTCACAGAAAGTTGATAATGAGTTGAAACTTTCATCAATGACAATATTTACACACATTTTGGTAAAAAAATAGAATGAATATTCGGGAAGATATAAAGGTTTTTTTAAAAATCCCAACCAAATTAAACGGAACTTTCAGAATACATGGCAATATATTAGAGGGGCTTTGTATTAAAATGTGAAGTCAATATCTTCTGTGTTAGAGAAACCAGTGGGAGTGTTCTCCCCTAAACTTTCTCGTATACTTCTCCAAAAAGGTGCCGTTTCCCCTTCCCCCGCGTGGCGAAAAAAATTCGAACCTACTGTTACCCAGAATCCAATGACTATCAGAAGGTTTTTCATTATAGTGATTGAAAAATATCTAGGTAAAGAATCAAATTCAAAGAGATGCGTACCGATTTTCCGCTCTTACCGGCTCAAGGACAAACTGACGTAATTCGCTCCATAGCTTTCGCGTGCACAGAAGATTGCTTCCAGTACGCATGCGCGTGGAGAGACGGATTCTTTTCAAAAGTAAATTATACAGACCGACAGACAGTCAACCCTTTGACGGATTTGGCCCAAAATTTTATACGGACCTACATTCATGACGATAAAACCGTGTACCAAATTTTATCCATCTAGCTATTCAAGTTTTTGAGTTAGAGTGTTCACATGACCGTGGACATACAAAGAGACAAACTTCCAGTTGACGGATTTTGTCCAAAATTTGATAGAAACCTACAAATTGTGTGTAAAGATCACATACCAAATTTCATCCCCGTAGCTCTAATAGTTTTCGAGTTATCGTGTTCACAGACAGACAGACATAATTCCAAAATTGTGTTTTTCGGACTCAGGAAAGTCTAAAACGTGGAGAATCGTCGAAATCTCGAGTTCGAATTTTTTTGACGATTACAATACTTTCTCTTTGTGTACTTCGTATACGGGAAAGTAAAAATGAGTATTTCGAATAAATAATTTTTACTGCGCATGTGCGAAACATAGCATAATATTTGTTTCGCTAATTGTAAAGTGTCAAGATCAGATTGACGCTTGAACCCTAGGCAGCCGTTAATTTTCTTGGCTACTCCAAGCCGGTTAGACGGCTGTTATCGGTTGTCCTGGTTACGAGGACTCTTCAATGGAAAATGTTCATTAATGGAAGTGTGCTGATGAATAGTATGTAGGAACCAGCGGGAGTGGTCTCCCCTAAACTTTCTCGTATACTCCTAACACATGTAGAGAAAACTAGAATAATAAAAGACGTCAAATAAACTTCCGTCGCAAGTAAACCAAAGTTGGAACCATGCGTGGTTTGAAGGATCAAAACAAATTCAATTCCTCTGCTCATTCTTTTGCGCAACAGGACCTGGCGAGACTCCCTAAATGTTTGCTTCCTTACAAAATCACTCCAGAATTGGTTTTTGGCAAACTTCCAAGTTTCGGAGCTCTTTGCACAGGCATTGCCACCAGTAGGCATGCGCAGGGAGTTAGTTTCAAAACTGAACAAGTATGCGATTATACAGACCGACAGACAGTCAACCCTTTGACGGATTTGTCCCAAAATTTTATACGGACCTACATTAATGACGATAAAACTGTGTATAAAATTTT
>BGPR01007700.1:0-23771 GCA_013235015.1 Araneus ventricosus
AGGAATGAAAACAGACAAACAGCTGTTGAACTGTGAAAAGGTTTGATTGATAAGCTCTAATTTTTAAAGGAACGAAAGAACGAGTGTTCGATATTTCAGTTTGTTCTATTTTTTTTTAATTGTGTACTCAGGTGGAACAATTAAAATAAACCCCTCAAAGGGACAACATTTAATTTAAAGATTTGGCAAATTGTCAACGGAAGTTTTCGATTTTTTCATGTATTCACTCAAGCGGAGCATTTGCATTTTGTACAAAGAATCTAATTAACTTTAAATATTTATTATTAGATGTGATGCCCGCGACTTCGATGCCCTTCCCTTGTTGCTCAGGATAAAAATACTTTCCCCTCTAATAGTTCCAATGTAAAAAATTTATTCTATATAAAATATTATAATTAACTATATTTTGCAAGGGATGTATAATCCATTAATCACGACAATACATACATCCATAATTGTAGATTTAGTTCAAATATCCAACTTTATTCCCCGGGCTAAGAGCATTTTGAGAACAAGAATTTGCAAAAAAAAAACTGAAATTATTCCAGTTAATCAGTATGTAGGCATAAATTAAATGCAAAAGAATTAGAAAATATTCGTAAAAGGACAGAGAAGAAAGAAGAAATTCGTGCACTTAAGAATAATAAATCAGAATTTCGCAATGTCAGAATTGGTATCATTGAAAAGCTAATTTTTTGAACTTGAAACAGATGTTAAAATGGATTTCGTGCAATAATATGCTCGGAAGTTATTGCGGAAAAACGTTAAAATGTAAGGCAATTTTTAATTATTTGATGTTTCAATCAAAATTTCGAAAAATCCTTAAATAGTGAGCACCTACTACCCAAGAAGCGACAACCTGCCGCTTTTAAAGTTTCTAATCCCAGTGGTTTGAGAAATTCGGTCATGAGTCAGTGAATGACTTTCTCTTTTACATATATATAGATTGGTATTATAATCACATCCGCAAATTTTACTCGATTTAAATATGGGGATATGAGAAAGTCAGTTTGTAACTTTTCACACGATTAAAAATAACATCGTAAGTTTTCTCTCTTCGACTTTCTCGTATATACAGGGTTCCCACTTAAATAAGGACCACATCCCTTTAACTTCAGAACGACTGCAGCTTTAGTCATGAAAGTAGTGCCTATGCGCTTTGCGATAAGACAACTTACAACGCCACCTGGTGGCAAACTGCAGAGTTAGCGTTCCGATCTCGAAAACGGTACAAAATAGAGGGAAAATGTCGATTACAAATTTTCAGAGCGTTATCTATTTAGTACAAAAAGACACCTTGTGCAGATTAATACTAAGAACAGAACACTTAAATTGCATATTTTATTGTTCGCAATTTCCGTAACTGTGACGTCACAAAACGGGTTAAAAAGAGAAAAAGCAATTAGTTATCACAAAAGATACCTTTATTTCCGGTGTTCAAAGTACTCTCCGTCATCTACAATACAGATTTAAGCCATTGTTTGAATTTCTCTTTGCACACGTTTTAGCATATAGGTGGCGCTTTAGCACAAGCAGCAGTAATACGTCATCGAAAGTCCTGCAATGTTGTCGGAAAGGTCCATACACCTGCTGTTTAGGTATTCAGATAGGAAAAGTATAACGGGGTAATTTTTTCCCCGAAAAATAACCTTTTCTCCTTTTGTTCATGCCTTGTGATGTCACAATTTTGGAAAATGCGAACAAACAAATGCGCATTTTAAGCATTCTGTTCTTCGCAATAATGTGCACGAGGTCTCTTTTTGTACTAAATCGATAACACTCTACAATTTTGTAATTGACATTTTCTTTCTATTTTGTACCGTTTTCGAGATAAGAACGCTAACTTTGAAGTTTGCTACCAGGTGGTGTTGCAAGTTGTCTCATTGCATAGCGCATAAACGTTTTACTATACCTAGACACTGCTTTCATGACCAAAGCTGCCGTCGTTCTGACGTTAAATAGGGGTGGCCCTTATTTAAGTGGGAACCCTCTATATACACATGATGGTAAGTTTTGTGTTCAGCTTCGTAGTACAATGAGAATCTAGTATGCATTCAGAACTCTTCCGTTTGTTCGATTTAGTCAAAATTTGACAAAGACTTACAAGTTTAATGCCAAGACCACATACTAAATTTCATTTATTTAACTTGTTGCGTTTTTGAATTATAATTCTGACATGCCCAAGAATATCCAGACCGTCAGACAGTCAAACCTTCAACTGATTTGTCTAAAATTTGATATAAATGTACAAAAAAGTTCGGTTTAAAGACCATGTCCTTTTATGGCTCGTTGCGTTTTGGAGTTATCGTGTTTATAAACCAGTAGACATAGTTCGACGAATTGTGTTTTTCGGACTTGGGGAGGTCTAAAGCGTGGAGATTCATCAGAATATCGAGATCGAAATTTTCTAACAATTACAGTACTTTCTCTTTTTATAGTTTGCATACGAGGAAATAAAAATTGCTATGATTTTTCAACTGATTTTGAATAGTAGTACAATTTTGTTCTGTAGATCATTATAGCCAATCCTTTATAACTGCTCTTAAGCATCTGTTTAGTTTAAGTTACGCATTTCTAACCAAAATCCTCAGTATCTATGCAAACAAAAGTTTCAATAAAACCAAAAAGGTTAAAATCTCCATGATTGTGTTTTGATGTAAACTTATGTCTCTCCATAGTGGTTTAATGGTGAAAGGAAAAAATTGTGACGCTTTTCGCGCTAAAGTTAAACGCTTATAGCTCCGCAACCAAATAACATCATAGGTAGTTGGTTTTAGTTTCATTTAACAGAGAAAGGTGGACATTGAAGATAGCAAAAGGAATTTTAGAATTTGGAGTTGCGATTTAGTCACAATGAAGCTGCAAATTTGGTGAAAATCACGAATTTTGTTGACGACACAGCGACCAATGCGCGCACGCAGACTAAGGCAATTCATTCATCGATCGCTCGAAATATTACTCAAGAATTGTTGAATTACGTCGAATTTCGTGTTAAAGTTAAACTCTTATAGCTCCGCAAACTAATAACATAGAGAGTTGGTTCTAGTTTAATTTAACAGAGAAAGGTAGATATTTGAAGATTTCAAAAATGTTAGAATTTGTGATTAGGGTTTAGCCACAGTCGAGTTGCAAAGTTGGTGAAAATCACGCAGAATTTTACATATATTCACATTAGACTAATAGTCACTATAGATTATACAGTTAATAGTCGCATAGAGCTTCTTTAGTCACAGAAAGTCACACTTGAGTAAGGTGTGTAAGTCTACGCCCCTCAATCCCAGCGGCCGTTTCGCAGAGACAGCCTCCCGTCGATATTTTTTCTATTACTTTTAATTTAATTCGTTTGATTTCTTACTTAATGCTTATCTTAATGTATGTTAGCATTTGCTTTTATAGAATGCATTTAAGGTGGAGCTTATCTTACTTGAAAAAATTTAAAGGAAATTCCAGCCTCTAATCCAAAACATAGTAGCATTATAATGTTTTGCACTTGATACATCTATCTTTATATTATTGACGTAAACTTACGTCCCTCCATAGTGGTCTAATGGGTGTCGGGAAAGGAAAAAATTATGACGCTTTTCGTGGTAAAGTTAAACGCCCATAGCTCCGCAACCAAATAACATCATAGATAGTTGGTTTTAATTTCATTTAACAGAGAAAGGTGTACATTGAAGATAGCAAAAAGAATTTCAGAATTTGGAATTACGATTTAGTCACAGTGGAGCTGCTAAGTTGGTGAAAATCACGAAAAATTTTGATGACGTCACAGCGACCGATGCGCTCGCACGCGGTGACCAACATAGCTTCCCGCGCTTTCTCAAACGTAACTCTCTGGCAGCCTCAGTCGCTTGCTGCAGTCGGTTGTGAGCGGTACTGGATTTTCCAAATTTTGTTTCGTAGAAATTTCTAGAAACTGCCAAAATGAGTCAGCGAAATTATTTGTTGAAGCGGAAGATTGTTGAATTACGTTTGCTATTTCTCGGACCATCGCCCGATTTTACGTAAGATAGTTACTAACAGAAATTGTATCCAATATTAATAACATGAATAAGTATATTACATTTGAAAACAAGAATTTTTTTTTCTCGGGAATAAAACCCAACAAAATCACGAATCAGTCACATAAATTGAGAGTTACAAAGAGCTACTCCAGTCACATAATCTCAGAGTCACAAACAGTTACTTCAGTCACAAACAGTTACTTCAGTCACAAACAGTTACTTCAGTCACAAAGAGCTGCTTTAATCACACAGAGCTACTTTAATCACACAAAGCTACTTTAGTCACATAGAGATACTTTATTCACAGTTGATTGAATAAGGTAAGTAAGTTTACGCTCCTCAATCCCAGCGGCCCTTTCGCAGAGAGAGCCTCACGTCGAATTTTTTAAAAATCTACTCTGAATTACATAGTAACAATAGCGTGCACACAAAAAAAATGTGTTTAATATCGTCGCAACGTGCGAACGGCACTAAAATAACGAAAAGTAGTGCTGTAAAAATGTACTTAAAATATTTTTAAAATTTATGAAGATTATAGAAAAAAATTATACGGAAATAGTGAATCTCTGGGGAGCTAATTTATTGAATTTTGAAGTGGTACAAAAATGATTTTTTTGCGATAATATTCTCCCAAGTTATTGAAGAAAAAAGTTATCATTAAGCTTAATTTTTAATTTAAAAAATCTGATTAAAATTTTGAAAAACCCTTTCTTAATGAACCTACTATCAAAGAAGCGTCTGCGTGCCAAATTTGGCAGCTCTGGAACCAACGGTCTGCCCTCTAGAGCGTTTTGAACGATTTTTGTATCATGCATGACGAAATTTATCTATAATATCCAGACTATAAACATTATCAAGTTGGAAAATTAATACGTCTTTGTCTTCCTGATACTTAAGCTGGGCATTCACAAGAAGGCTAGGCTAAGCCATTTGTCCCAACAACTGGATTGTATTCCACTCATTTTAATCGAAAAACTAGGCAAAGCATTCACGGATGTTCCAAAGTTTGTTTCGAGACAAAGGTTCAAAGTCGCAGAATTCTTCCCACCCTTCTCCTCCTCCACCACACGGGGAATATGAGTTTCATTTCTAGCTTCGACGCGAGGTCTCCCAATGTAGGCAGATCCTTTGTTTTACCGCTACCCTCGCATCGAGGTCCCAAATTGGAATCGGTGGATAGAGTTTTGGATTTTGAGTTCGTTGGAATTCCACCATCTCCAATCCATTTTCTCTAAATTTCATAGGTTTTCGACTTTGATGATTGGTTTTTCCTTCCCGTGTTTCAAAAATTCCAAAATGGAGCAACGGTGAATGGCCCGTTTTATATTTCATCTACTATCATCTTTCCTTCTTCGAAGAAAGTCTTACTGGCAGTGATTTCTTTCAAAAACAAAGCCTAAGAGAATGTCGGTAGTTCTGGATCTTATAACATTTTGTACAGGCCTAGCAGCAAAAATATTACCTATACGCCGCACGAGGCTCCCGTTTGGAGTTTGACTTATTTGATGTAGATGACACGAAAACAGCTGATGAATACTAACTAATAATGTGAGGTTCTGTCATCAACAAAGATTTTCTTTTCCATGCAAAGAAACTCGCATGTAGATCTTGTTCTAAAACGTCTCTTCCTTCAAAAAAACAAAAGCGGATAATTTTTCCTTCCCTATTTTGCTGATACATCCAAAATATTTCTCGTTCTCGTTGTTTAATATGATATATCATTTTGATTCGTTCCATTTTATTGTTATAGGCAATGATGTGTTGGCACACACATAATGTTGATACCAGATCAGATATAGTTTGGCTTACATGTTTGACATGAATGGAGGCCTGGCTGTGACGTCACGTTCTTTTTCCTCCTGCAAGATGCGCAGTGAATTCCAAAATTAAACTAGAGCAGCGAATTTTACGTGTGCCACGGGAATGTATTTCTGCGTTATTTACCCATTTAAAAAACAATTGAATAATGCTTCCATAGAGAAATTCTGACTATTCAATAGTGAATACTAAGAATTATTCTATGGTCGGATATGAAATTTAACCATAATATAAATATAAGCACATCGTATTACACCGCTGCACATACTTTAAGAAAAGTTAAACAAAAAGTTTTATAAATAAATAAGATGAAAAAAAATTAAGCTGTCATTTATAAAACGAGGGGTAATCTGGTTGACTGTTTTATTTCTTTTTAAGTCTATCATTTCTCCAATAATGAGATTTCTAGACACTATTTCTTATTTCCTTATGTCCTACAATATTTTTAAATTTTATTAAAGGCAAATATATCCAAGCATTGGCAGAGTCCATAAATAAATCAGTGAGGATTTCCCACCCAGACAAGTAACTGTGACCTTTATTTTTATGAGACATATCCCCGTATTTTATAGTAGTTAGATTGAACCCATGTTCGCTGTGCAGACATAAAATGTTTGAAATAAGTATTTTAAAAAAATGACGGGAGGGCTGTCTTTTCAAACAGCCGCCGGTGTTGAAGGCGTAGGACTACTTTACTTGAGTGACTCTTTTGTTTCTCGTAAGTTTTTAAGTTTAAGTAAGTTTTTTTTGTAACTTCTGTTGTTACCCTTTATCTCTAAAATAAGATATTACTTATGTTTTTAACACATGTAGTTACCGAGATATAGAGGATCTCCCATACCAAGTTTTGTGGCGTTTTGGCGTGTGAATCAATTTCCTTCCTGAGACCCCAATGGGAGGAAAGTAGTCCTACGTTAAAACTTAAAAAAAAAAACGCTTTTGCCAATGCATTAAAGAAAATAATAATTTTCTGAAAAATCTGGAGGTCAAAACAAAAATCGTAAAAGCGTCAGGCTCTGAAAACAATAGGAGAAAGATATAAAACCACAATGATTATCATAAGAAACGAAATGTTATTAAGACAGGGTAGGGTAAGGGGGTAGACAATAAAATTTAAAAATTTAGTTTAAAAAATATCTATTTTTCCCGACCACTGTTGCTTTTTTTGTAATTCCTAGTTTTAACCAGCTAAAATGAAGTAAAAATTTAATTTTTCCTTATACCCCCCCCCCTTGCCCCCGACTCGCTGCCACTGTTTATATACTTTCCGTAACAAATTGGATAAGTTATTTTAGTCTAAAGGGATAAGCCAGTTTCCATCATAAGGAGCTGATTCATACTCCGTCTTAAAATAGTCGAAATTAAACCAATATAAATTGACATAAAGAAAAGTTCCGTATTTTTATGAAAAAATTCATATTTTCGATCGTTCCAATCCATGCATTTGTTATACAATGTATAACAAATGCATAGAAAATGCAGACTAAAACGTTAATGCATTCGCGAGTCTCCTATTAGGCATCATTCTAAACGGTGTATCATTTTCATGTTTCTTGATTTCGGTAGTTAAAAAACACATCTGCAGATCGCAGCTGAAGTTTTTTTGGAAAAAATCAACTTTTACAATTATATTTTTTTACTTCTCGAAGCAGGAAAATGAGCCCGTGCATTAAGCGAATAATTATGAATCTAATTACTGTTCCGAGTGAAAAGCGTTAACAATAGGCTTTGAATTTACCTTGTGTCGCATCTGAAGGAACGAGTGAAAACCCAGAATATAAAGAAATGCTTTGGAGCGATGCAAGTGATTTGTCCTGATAATCTTTTATTTATACACTGACGATCAATCACAATAAAGGAATTTCATTGTCGTGGTGCGCACGTGAATTTCGACACAAGTCTTCACAGTTAAATAGAAGATCACAGCATAATTATAAACTAAATCAACCTTCATGTGTTGTATTTTAACCATTGAAAAATTTTGACAGCAGGTGTAATTTGAAGGAGGAAAAGCTGAATGTCTCGGCAGTCTCCGAACTTCAAATCCTGTTCTCTCGCCATTTTCAGTATTGAACTTTATTTTTAGTTTAAATACTAGAAGGCTGTTTTTCAGCCTTAAACAAATTTGCTAAAAATCGAATATGTCCACGTCACTCTATGTTTAAATCAAATAGTACTTAATTTTTACGAAAAAAGAAATGAGGATGAAATAAAAACAAATTTAAAAACAATTTCTAAAAACACATATTTATTTAGTGCACTAAAAAGCAGAAATTTCTTTATTTCAATTACTAGCAGCCTACGGCGACCAGCTGGTTCGCCAATCTTATAATAATACTATATTTGAGGGATTAATAAGTGATACTGTACACACTGACACAAAGTAACTTCATATCCGTAAAGTATAAAAAACTAGAGTTTCAGGTTACTATACCGGAGTAATTCTCTCGTTTGAACAATCCTCGATTTTCCTCGACACGAGCCTCCCTTTGTTCAGTTGTCAGCCCTTTTGTGGCGGTCTTCTACTAGACGGTCTATCCGTACTTCAGGTGTTTCTATAACCCTAGACGCTGAGGTCATAATTTCTTTTATCGTAGTGACGAATGTCAAACCTCATGGCTTATGTAAACCAAAACACTTTAACTTTACAGACTTTCCTCACCTGACAGTAAGAATCATAAAGAACACTACAATACTTTCGATAATTTAATAAAAAATACAATGAAATAACTAACCAAAAAATGTTTTCGACCGCGTCATCGCTACAAGTACAAGTGGAATGACTAGAAAAGTAGGAAAATTTTCGAACCTGTCAAGCCAGAAAGCAATGCTGTCACGATTTTATTATTTTTAATGAAAATTAAGAACAAACATTTGTAGTGATTTTAAATAAAATCAAGAATTTTGGTTTAGCTCTGGGGGGGTGCAGCCCGATAGGCCCCCCCCCCCCCCGTGGATTCGCCACTGGTTCTCACCGATTCAAACCACTAACAGTTTGTAGCAGCATCGATTCACTTTCAGGTTTAAGCAAATTAGGTATCGCTATAAATTCAAGCAATACATCTCAGCAAATGATTCCCCCTTCCTTTTACTGGATGGCTCTAACTTGTTTTCTTAAACTCCCCATATCTTTGCTACACGCTGTGCGTGCATTTATTAGGCATTACTTTTAGGCAAAAGTCTAAATTTTTTTATTAGGATTAGGAATAATTAAATGCTGCAAATGCTTAAAGATGATTATTAAGCTGTTAAATTATTCTTAATTTAACTTTAGTCGAGTTGACTATGAATGAGTTTTCTGGTTTGATTACTTGCCTGTAATACGTATTTCCGGTGTAATGCTAAGTCAGTGGATCTTCAAAGCGGAAGTCTAACATACAAGCAGATACTGTTCAGCAACGGATTCCGAGACTACCACTTTTGGACGATTTTACACCGAAAAGGGGTGTCAGGCAATGAGTCATATGAGCGCATTTCCGGAGTTCTTTGTTAGATCACGCTCAGCAAATGTAAACATTACTCTTCCATTCTTCACTTTCCCTTTATTTTGATGAAAATAACTCCGTTCGGCGCATGCGCAAAAGCGCAGAGGGTTTCCGAATCCGTTGGTATACAATAAAGTCAAGGTTTTTAATGTAAGTAAACAAGCTAGAAAACTTGTCCATAATAAAGCATTTATTTTTATATATCAGCCTGCTCATTGATTACTACTCGGAATTTTTAAGACTAAACACATGATATGAATATCAACAGTAACTCAGAACGTAAGGCTAAGCGCATATAGGCAATTCCTTCCGCAACTAAACAGTTTAGTCGGATTGCCTGCACCGCGCGATTTCACGGCGACTAAACTGTTTAGTTGCGACGGGTGCGCATACATGCGATTTTTAATTTCTTTCGATTCTCCATTTTTGGATGCTCTGGCTGTCTTTTCACGCACAGCGCACGCGCTGGGAGCTCCAAAATGATTTTTTTATAGTGATACAATTTAGTTTTTCTCAAATTCATTTTCAGCTAACACCCTCCCACGAAGCTATCATTTCAATTATTAGACTGAATGGTGAACTTTCGTTTTCATTGATTTCTTTCTTTATCAAATGCTTTGATGATCATTACTAGTAATAGGCGAGTTCTGTACATAAGCCTATAATTCGAATTTATTAGGTTAATTTTAGGTCAAAACTGAAATCGTGCTCATTTCTGAATTGTTTTCGTTAGTTAAATATACGTCCGTATCTTTTAAGTGCCAGCGAATTATCTTTAAGGCCTATAATTAACTCAAGAACTCGCTCTTAGCTCCTGTTCTATGTATTTAATTAAAAAATAATTACATAATTTTTGCACTCTAGGTGCTGTACATATATTTCTTTATTTAAATTACTTTTTTATTTATTGGAATAACTAATATTTCTTTATACATCAAAATTATTTACTGTTTATTAATTAATTACGTAATATTCATTAAAACTTTAAAATAAATCTTTATCTCTTGTGTTTGTTTTTAAACCCAATTTTTCTTAATTCGAACTTTTGGATACATCTAATTTTCATTGTGGATCCCTCAGTTTCAAATTAACCAAATTCGAATTTGATATCAATATTCAATTTAAAAATAGTTCGCGGTATTTATCAAAGTACATCAGTTTTTTCAGAGTAAAGTAGCCGACTACTACTCTACTGATAATAAAGGAGAATGTGTGTGTGTGTGTATCTTGGCACTCTACAGGCCAGACCACTGGACTTAGAGCCACTAAATTTGGCACAAACATACTTTGGAGGGTGGGAATGTGCACCTCGGAGCCCTTTTTAAAAATTTTAATTAGAATTTTAATTAAATATTAAGCGAAATTTTGGCGTTTTTCCTTTATAACTTCCGAAAATATTACAGCATAACGCCATCTTGAAAGTGCAAAAAATTACATTTTCAATGATATCAATTAAGTTGCCGTACAATATTTTCTCTAATTTTAATGAATTTTTAAAAATATTTTTTGGCATAATTTACAACAATACTTTTCATTGTTGCAACGCAATTCAAACCGTTTTCATTGTTTAAACAAACATTTAATTGCGTGTTTCTCCATCATTGTTGAAAGATAAGGCAATATCTTAAAGTTTAATGTTATGTTTTAATCAGCACATTTTCATCCAGTTAATATGAGGCTGGAAGTAAAATGTGCCGCGCCATTTTAAAGTTAAAATCTAATATATATTTTGCAAGAGGAATAAGAGTGAAGTTGATGCCAACAATGTGCAGTTTGATGTTGCATGACACAGCCAGTCACTTGACTCTATTAGGGATGTTCATGCAGACAACGAACAGAACAGGTGTAAATCTACGGAAAGAACATGGATTAAATGTCTATCACAATTTGAAATTGTTAAGGGAACCATGTATATTAAATCATGGATAAGAGATTCCATTGAAATTATATTCCCGATGAACAAGCTAGTCGCCGAAGATGGCTAGTACACAATGAATACGAAAAACATAGAATGCGACACGATTCTAAATATCACTAGCTCATTCCAAAAAGTGCACATCACTATAATTAAAATATTTTGTCTATTATTGAAGTATATTGAGTAAGTAAATGTTTCATATTTAACAAATGTTAAAAAAAATGTTTCATAGTTTTCAAATGTTTATAGCACAGGTCACATGAGTTAGATTAAGTTTGCCCAAGTGACAGCTTCTCTTGTGACTAAAAATTTTATTTTCACTGAAATTTTGAAACGTAAAATGACTACGTTTTCATTGAAGTCTTTTAAAAAGTCCTATTCAATGATATCTCATTCATCGCTTAGTTGAGAAAAAGGGATGTTGACAAAGAGAGATAAATAATATAAAGGATAAAATTAAAATTACTGATTTCAAAGCATCTGAAATATCTACTAAGAAAATACCAATTGAGCTAATTAAAATTATGTAATAAAACACATGCATTATTAATAAAAATGGAGTAACAATTATTAAAAGTATGCAAATTTATTATTTATTTTAAAAGTAATAACTGATAATAAATATAGCGCAAGTCTTCTTTCTAAACACTCAATCAATAATTCCATATTAATTCTAATAATCTCAGCCATTTTGAGAGCTAAATTATTTTAAGAATAGCGCACGCTTCTTTAAAACGCCGTTAAATAAAGTTTCGCGCCAATTTCTGAGCTCGCTTTGTGACCTTCACACCTTGAATGAACAGAGCAGAGCAACTATTTAGTTGAATGTATGCGCGCTCCAGTAGAAACCCATGTACTTTACGATAGTTGTGCGATTCTTTAATCAAAAGACGATCGCTGTGGTTTTACGACTGTTTAGTTGCCGAACTATAAAGTTGCATGTATGCGCACTCTAACTTGAGCCCATGGTCTTTTAACATGCAACTAAACTGTTGCCCGATTAATAATTGCATGTATGCGCATAGCCTAAGTACGCACAAAGCTGTTGTGTAATGTTTTTACACACTTTCATTTAACTTGACTTGCTCCATGTTTGTAAAGATGGAGTCCTATATTTGATTTTTCACTCGCTTCTCTGTGTACTAGAGATTTCAAATTTTGTATATACTTGTATGTTCTCGGCAAACTTTAATGTTTTTAGAACTTAATTATCAGTTAATCGATTAATTTAATTTTTATTCTATACGAGGGGCAGCACCTGGCAGCGAATCTGAGAAAAATTGATATCAAGATTCTATCGTATGTGCAATAATAAATTAAAGTCTAAAATTAAAAATAATTAAAACAAAAACTGTTCTACTTTTTACTACATTAATAAAAGTGTGTTTTCAAAAACTTTTTTTTATTTATGTTAAAAGCTACAAGAATAACACAACAAACATATAGTAAGGAGCATTTCGGGGTATTAACTCAAAAATGAAAAAAAAAGTTGGTAAATCTATACTATACTAGGACTATAAACGTTAAAAGCGCCTTTTCTTCACGCTTTCTAACTAAAAATCTGCAACTGAAAGCTCTGTGCAATCCGTGCGTTGCTGCCAACGTCCAGTGGAGGCACAGCCCATTAGGGTCGCAAAGCTGCAGCACTCCCTGAAATTATTTTAAAAACTTGTATTTACGTTTTTAATCTTATTTGGTTACTTTTTCCATTTTGAGAATTCGATGATAAATGTAAATGGAAAAATAGATAAAAACAGCGAAAGAAGTTAGAAAATGAATCAACAAACAGGAGAGACACAGGCTGGGGCTGCAAACTGGATAGCTCTCAAACGCAACGAAATTCGCTCACTCACATAGTTAAGGAGACTGATGCTTTCTACCCTTGTACAAAGCGCAGAATTGAGCTGGCATTTTTACAGCTCTGGTTTGGCGCTGTAAAAATCACAGCCCTGATTTTTTTTTGTTAGCTTCGTTTTCATATTGCCTTGGTTGAATACATATTCGGGGCCTTTTGTTATAAGTCATGCATCGGAAAAAATATTTGGCGATAATTTTCTAAAATACAGTTCAAATCATTTCAATTAAACATTTTGGGCTACTAAGGATAAAACTGCTTTTTTTTTATTATAGCATTTCATTTGTTTTCTTTTGAGAAATATTTTTTTTTAAGCACTGGTGGTTTCTGAACTGACGAACCGCAACTGCGAAGGTCAAAAATAGAAACGCTACTCCGTGGCAATCAATTTTTCCTCTGCCAAAGAGCAGCTTCTGATAGACACCAGAACGACTGACGACATACTTAAAAGCATTCTGCTTTTTCACACTGTAACATTCCGTTTTATCACTTTCTCATATACGAAATACACTAAAAGAAAGTATTGTAATCGTCAAAAAATTCGATTTCATTTTCTCATTTTTCAAAAATTCTATCTTGTCACTCTGTCTTGGACAAGTTCAACTCAAAAACGCACCGAGCTCGACGGAAGAAATTTGAAATGTGATCTTTACACTACAACTGTAGATTTCTATCGAATTTTATACGAAATCCATCTACGGGCAGTGTATCTGTTCGTCCGTGGACGTGTGGGCACGATAATTCACAAACGCAAAGGGATCTATGGATGAAATTTGCCATATGGTTTTATCGTCAGAATTCTATGTATCTCGATCAAATTTTGGACCAAATCTGCTAATAGGTTAGCAATTTGTTAGTATGTGCATTCAAGTCAGTGGCGTAGCTGAAGGGGCGGAGGGGGCGATCCGCCTCGGGTGGCACTTCGAAAGGAGCGGCAAAAACAGACATGCAGGAAAGCAGATTTATAATAAAAAAGAGTAGCGGCAACGATTCATTCATTGTATATATAAAAAGAAATTTACAATTAATTCGTATTTTTCGCCTTTTATCGATAAATTGCGAATCTGTGAAAGAAAGACTGGTGGTGGACACTCGATTTCGCATCCTTTTTTCAGAGATCGAAGGAGTGAACCGACGAATTACATTACTAATAAAATGTTTATTCCTGGAATTTATTATTATTTTGAGATTTATGTGCCGCGTGTAACTAGCAAAGGAAGAGCTGCATGTTGCAAGTTCGCGCCGGGTGGCAAAAGTTGCAATCATGCCACTGATTAAAGTGTATATGAACACGACAACTCGAAAACGGAACGATATAGATAAATGAAATTTGGTAAGTGATCCTGTTATCAAAATTGTAGCTCTGTGCAGGAATGGGGCTAGAGTTTGCCAGATGTGGGGGGGGGGGCATTTTCCCGATGGGGGCATGAACTGTTGTACGGGCGACAAGTGTAATGAAATTGGTCTCAAATTTTCGCCAGATTATTATTGATCAACTACAGTTGAATACCCAGTATAAAAATTTTTCCCGACGGGATACAAAATTTCCACCCGATGGGGTGGGGGGCACAGCATCCCCTGTCCCCAATCTGGCGCCAGCCCGGCTTTGCGTCCTCGTTATTCATAACCTACTACAAAGCACAAAATGCACCGTATTGTGTACATATAAGAGATAATAGGAAGAAAACGTTTCCTCTGTGAAGGAGCAACGTCTTGAAACTCATAATTCTGATAGATACCAGAATGGTTCACGATGTTCTCACAGCCAGAAGCCCTCTCCATCAGTAGCATTTCATTTTTCATCAGCCGAAGAGATCTAGCTAACAAAAATATCAGCGACAGCGTTATTTCAAAATGAAGCAATTCATCTCGCTATCCAAAATATTTTGTTCTGCAATAGAGATGGAAATAAATTAAATTAAAAACATTTTTTAGAAACACGCTTTTATTAGTACACTAGGCTGCAGAATTTTTTCTATTTTAATTACTTTCTACTTTTTCGTACGAAGTATACAAAGAGAAAGTATTGTAATCGTCAAAAATTTCGAACTCAAGATTTTGACGAATCTCCACTTAGAATACGAGAAAGTTCAGGAGAGATCACACCCGCTGGTTAATCTTGATATCATTGTTTCTGCACTCACAACCAGGTGAACCCATTGGTACAGAACCAAAATTTAATTAGTTGTTAATTGATGATTATGTTCTGAAAATATTAAAATAGTGTATTGTCAGCGAGAACACACAAGTGTAAAAAATTTGATTACTCGAGCACGTCAAAAAGTGAGTTGAAAATTGATTACAAAATTCTATCTTTACAAATATGGAACAAGTCAACTTAAATAAAATTGTTTAAAGATATTTTCTTGAGATAATAGATTCCGAAGCTGTCGCCAGAAAACATCAAAATGACGAAATCAAAAATAAAAAGCTTTTAAAAACATTTTTTTTATTAGTCTACTAAAAGGCAAATTTTATTATTGTTTTAGTTAATTTCCACTTCTAGATCCTTAATCTAACATTCATTATTATAAATATCGAGTTGAACAAGGATAAAGTAAGGCATATTTATGAAATTAATAGCTAATTTCAAAAATCCTTTATTGCTTACTTTCAAAGAATTGAAAGATTTTTAACTTATTAAATACAGTTATTGGTCGAATGAATTAGTTGGTTCAATATTTTATTGGGCCGTTTTAACCGAATTACAGCCCGTAGTCATTTAGGCATAGATTCTACAAGATATTGATGTGCATCAAAGTTCGGAGAATACCAAACGTTGGACAAACAAAGATAAAGGGTGTCTATTCTTTATGGCACAGGAGATTGCTTCTGGATGTGTCTTTCCAACATTTCCCAAAAGTTCTCTGTAGGGCTCAGATCTGGACTTTGAGTTGAGGACCTAGATATATAACGGAATTAAACATCATGCTCACAAAACCACTATTGAACAGTTACTAGTACGCAGTGGATGGTGATATTATCATCCATAAAAGTCAGATGCAGGGTGAAACTGAAGCGTTGCAGGATGGACTTGATCGGTTAGAATGCTCATGAAAACCTTTGATTACATCCTATTTCCGGAAACAACAAGGGACCAGTATCAAACCAGTAGAACATAAGTCACACCACGATACACCCAGCAGAACTTGGTGGAGCTCACATGTGCCATGTGATTTTACATAATTTCGCCTGTTATTTGTTTAAAAAGTTCTAGAACTTTTTAAATATTTCCCAAATGTAAATGAGTTATGCCATTTGCCGCAGAACGCGTTTCATCCGACTCAAATACCTACAGAGTATGCCCATAACTCGTGGTTACAGGCCTTCAAAACTTCCCGTCGCGGGCATGACGACAAGGAGGTGGTTCACAGGTCATGGTTGTCAAAACATCGAATGCTGGTATTTCCAGGACCTATTTTTTCCCTTTCTTCATGTGTCCCATGTGACTTTTTCCTCGGATGCAGAGTTTGCTTAAGAGCCAATGATTCTCAAGTTCTGAAGAAATGCAACGACGAAGGCACGGAAGGAAACATCATTGTAAGAACGATTGTAAAAATGCAAAGTTGCACAGGGTATAGTTACTTCGAAGGAAACACATACAAACAGGTTTTATCTCTATTCATTCATCTTTAACAAAATAAGTTCCGGAACTTTTCGAATCTCCCAATACATGTTCATGGGTTTCGAATTCACTCAGTGACGCACTGGGTCTGAAAATATTGGTTGTCAGGAGTCAATGGGAACCCACTCATATCTACAGTGCCATAATATATATTTTAAATACAATAAATTAAAGCTAATAAGTTACTATAATGCGTTCCTAATCTAGAAATCTGTTATATATATATATATAATTACAGTTTACAAGTATTATACATATTATTCGAATTGAAATTTATGACTGAATTGGAAATAATTTTGGTAGGAGTATAGCATATTCTCTATTTGGAACTAGACTATTATTTTATGCATTTTTTAACCAGACTGAAAATTAAGTGTGAGAGAGCATATGAACTTTGCCATAAAATAGTTCTTTCCTTTCCGTCTCGTGCACACATACATGTCATGGGGGCCCATATTGACTTGTGTGCAAGTGGGCCCACTTGCCATCGGGCAAGCTGGCAACCTGACCAGTCCGCCAATGAATTCACTGGTCAGTACCTTTGCGAGTAGTTAAAAACTTTTAAGCGCATTGTATCTCACTCTACCTGAATTTATAATTCATTTTCTTCCAGTGCCCTTGGTGATACTCGACTGCTCAGAACTATGGTTGTCATCAGAAACTGCGAGCGAAAAGAAGACGTCACACATTCGCAAGAGATCCATTTCTTCACCAGCCCGGGAATCCTGTCAGAAACCCGTAAGTTTCTATCTTTACAGTTTGCTTCTATTATTACTTTAAGTTGCAAAACACGTTGTTTTGTTTGCTTGTACACCCAATTTTAAAAATCAGCAAAACCATGTAGACGATATTAAGTTAGCTATTGCTTGATGAAATTTCGTGGGTGAAAATTTGGCTTTTTAAGTCTTTAAAAATTTACATTTAAATTATTATTTTCGTTTCATAGCATGATCACAACTTCGGCCAAATATGAATGCCAAGAGTCAAATTCATGGATGACCAGCCCTTATTAGAACAAGATGTTCTTCAATATTGCTACGATATCTTTACGATACTATATAGCATTCAGAATATTGTTACAAAATCGTATTGTGGGTGTACGTGAATGCAGTCCAATAAGCAGGATTTTAAAAAATAAAGCTCTTTATTTTACAAATATTCTAAGCAAAGAAACGTAGCACAAGTATTAACACAGCACTAGCAAAAATTCACAACAGAGACTACCAATAAATCTCAACACAGCGCTCAAAGGTTTCTTGTTAGCTCACCAGCTTGCTTGCTGATCAAAATCCAACTCACTCTTCTTGGCTTGAGAGCTTGCTTTTATACCTTTCAACAGGAAGTGACTTCATTACGTAGGAAGTGATGTAATCTCTAGAAAGTTCATGAAACCAGTAGAAATAGGTTGAAAGTTCGAGGTCCTTCTAGAAAATTCCTTTTGTCGCCAACTTTGCCGCCAAATCGTCAAAATGGTCGCCAAATTTATCGCCAAGTCGCCAAGATTAGCATCTCAGAGAAACGACTTTATAACTTTGTAACATTGCTCCCCTCTTCAAAGACTGCACGTCCCGACAGTCTCATTACTTAGGACTATGATCAGTGGCCCTGTATGGAGCTAACCAATTTATATGGATGACTTTTGGCTTGGCATTGGGCGACCTCTGTACTCTGTAGACAACATCGTTCAATTTCTTGACAACAGTACATGGTGCTTCCCAGTTCTGTTGTAACTTGGAACTCAGGCCTCTCCATCGCTTCGGGTTATACATCCAGACTAGATCTCCCTCCTTGAAATGGTAGTCTGTTGTTTTGGAGTCGTAACGAGTCTTCATTCGTTCCCTGGACAGTTTAACTTGCTCTCCGGCAAATGCCTGTACACTTTCCAAATGTGCCTCTGAATTAGTCGGCGATGAAGGCGTATCCCTCGGTCTTCCAAAGAGAATATCACAGGGGAATCTTAGCGTTCGATGAGAAAACGTCTCTGCTGGAGTCCTTCCAGTTACTGACTTTCTTTGTTCTGTTTTCGGCCCTTTTCGGGCTCAGCAAGCTTAGCATTCCCTGCACCATTTCTCAACGTCGTCGCGAAGTCGGTCCCAGTAAAATCGCTCCCGAGTTTTACGCAAAGTTTTCATGACTCCAAAATGTCTTCCACTTGTGTTGTCTTGAGTATCTCGTAGAACTTCTTGAATTCTGCAATTCGGGAGAATTAGTTGTCGTCGATAAAAGCCTCCATCATTACTCTCCCACTTACGATATAGAACACCATCTTTAAGATATAAGAAGTTCCAAAGGACCCAATATCGTTTGGTTGCAGGACTCTCACGAGCTATTTCTTGCCAAGATGGTCGATCCGCCGAATTTAGTTTCATCTTCAGAATTGGTCTAATATCTGGATCTTCCAGCTGTGCTTTTTGTATCTCACTTAAAGAGCATCTGTTCTCAGTTGTCATGGTTAAAGCTTCCACAGAAATATATGTTTCCATTCTGAACTTCTTTTCAGCATTCGAACAAGGTTCGCACCCTTCAAAACAGAGTCGTCGAGAGAGAACATTCTTTCCATCAGAGGTTCTTTTGCGATGTTGTGTACTTCCTGAAAACAAAGAAATTTTCTCCGATCCTGTTCGTATCTCGTTCTTCTCCAGGTCTACCGTAAATTTAAATTTTTGTAGAAAGTCCAGGCCGAGAATACAGGAATCGGTGATATCAGCTACGTAGACTCTATGTTGAAATTTTCTGGATCCACATTCGATTGAAGCATCAAGTTTCCCTTGTATCTTTGCTTTTTCACCTGTGACAGTCTTAAGGGTCAAATTTGGATCAGTGTAAATAAGTCTTTCCTTCACTTTACGGGCGAGGACTGCTCTTAAAAGAGTTATATTCGTACCTGTGTCCACCAAAAACAAACACGGGATATCACAAATCGATCCTTCCAGATAGAGTCCATTTCCCCCTCCGCTAAGTGCAGAAACGTTCAGTCCTTTTTCAGGGGATTTATTCAAAGTAGGTATCTTTCGTTCCGCAAGACGACCGCAAGTCAATTTTCTTCACTAGACGTCATTCAGTTGGCATGCCCTCTGTACATGCCCCTTCTTAAAGCACTTCCGACAAGTCACGTTCGGATTTCGCCGAGGAGCGTTCTGTTCAGCAGCAAGACTGTTCACTAATTTTTCCAACGCTTTCAATAGAGATTCAAATTTATCATCTCTTTCTTTCCAAGTGTCATCGTCTGTCTCCATTGACCTTGCGTGTATATAGATCTTCGAAGCAGTTTTCGCAGATTCAAATTTCATGACAGATATTCAAATTTCATGACATTATATGCCAAGGCCAATTTCAAATCCGTAAAGTCCATTAACCTTGTTAAAAGTTACGTTTCTTCGTCTCTGATGGCATCGACGAAGAACTGGACCGCTAAACTTTCCAGAACATCCAGAGGGCACTCGGCGTAGGCCAGGCTCATGAGTCGTTCCACATCGACAGCCAATACTTGAAGGCTTTCTCCTGGCTTCTGGCTTCTTGTTTTCAGTTCAGTTCTATAAAATTGCCTCAGGTGGCTGCCTCCAAATCTAGATTCCAAAGCTTTCTCGATGGTCGTTAGATCTGTCAACTTATCAGCTGGAATTCCTTGAAGAACCTCCGCCGCTGATCCTCGGAGCGATGCCACAAGTTGACTGGCTTTCACAAAATCCGTCCATCCATTTGTAGAGCTCACAACGTCAAACCGAGTCTTGAAGACTGTCCATGATGATTGTCTGTCAAATGTCAAGGATTTTATAGTCGGTCTGGGATGCATGAATTCTCTACTTGCCGAGAAACTGAACGGTCTATCCTCAACTTCACTAAGCCTCCTCCAATCTCGCCGATCTTCCGTTGAACTTTGTGCTCCACATCCTCAATCTTCCCTTTAACTTCGCTCTTCATGTCCTTGACCTTCATTTGAACTTTTTCCTCTACTTCATCAATTTTCCTCTGGACCTCGCCCTTTACTTCGTCAATCAATCCTTTCATTTCTTCTTGTCCTTTCTCCATTCTCTCTTGTCCGGATCGCATTTCTTCCTGCCCAGCTTCCATTTTCTACTCCAATCCGGCTTGTCCAGCTTCCATTTTCTGCTCCAATCCGGCTTGTCCAGCTTCCATTTTCTGCTCCAATCCTGCCATCATGACAAACAGCTTTTCAAATTGTTTATCCATAGATCTGGTCAAAGGTCCGGTCTCTGGCATTCACAGTAAAATCAAAATACTCCACTTCTGACACCAAATGTTACAAAATCGTATTGTGGGTGTACGTGAATGCAGTCCAATAAGCAGGATTTAAAAAAATAAAGCTCTTTATTTTACAAATATTCTAAGCAAAGAAACGTAGCACAAGTATTAACACAGCACTAGTAAAAATTCACAACAGAGACTTCCAATAAATCTCAACACAGCGCTCAAAGGTTTCTTGTTAGCTCACAAGCTTGCTTTCTTATCAAAATCCAACTCACTCTTCTTGGCTTGAGAGCTTGCTTTTATACCTTTCAACAGGAAGTGACTTCATTGCGTAGGAAGTGATGTAATCTCTAGAAAGTTCATGAAACCAGTAGAAATAGGTTGGAAGAACGAGGTCCTTCTAGAAAATTCCTTTTGTCGCCAAATCGCCAAAATGGTCGCCAAATTTATCGCAAAGTCGCCAAGATTAGTCTCAGGGAAACGACTTTATAGCTTTGTAACGACATCGAGCAACATCCTAGAGATATTGTACAATATTTTGAGTTAGCAGGGGCCTTATACTATACCAACAACCATATACATAACGATTTCAAAATTCATCCTGTGTTGGAATTTAAGAAACTAAAAACACCAAAATTTTTTGTATAAAAAAGACGTCAGATTCGAAGCGAACTGTCTCAACGAGCAGCATGCAATCCAACTCTACACATCTCAAGGATTCACCAAACCCTAAAGCAATTCTGAACCAACTTTTTAGACATTTCGCGTTGGTAAATGACGAAAATTCAATTCCGTCTTTTCTGGTCGAAGATGTAAATCTGGTCAATTAAAATATTTCAAAACTATTATTGCTAATGCTTTAAAAATCTACGATGAGCTGAGAGAATTTTATATCCGAGAACTCTTTCATAAACAGCAGTTTAAAATTGAATTGCCCAATTGAAGTCATTGAGCAACGACAACTACATTTAAAATTCCTAAATTTCCAAAATTGAAACGCCCAATTGAAGACAATGAGCAACGACAACCACATTAAAATTCCTAAATAATTTCAACAGAATTTTTCAAAATTTTGGAACTTCCTTTTTCCTAATTTTGTTAATACCACATCCCTCAAGGAACTCACTCACCTAAAACTAAATTTTAAAAATCTTTTCTCTTTTCGACATAATAATTATTAGATTTCATATTCCAAATTCTGATGTTTTAACGTTTTTTCCGCTGCAGACAAGTATTTCGCGAGCCTGAAATTTGATTATAAATAAAAAAAATTGAACGATAAATATTGATAAATAAATAAAAATTGATTAAAAAATATTGCACTATTAAATTTTTTGCGTAAATAAATACGAAAGTAACATCCCTATATGTGTATTTATTTTGACCTTATAGTTTTATGATTTTTTTATTGTTCAGTCGCAATTGAATTGTTGAATGCAAGAAAAATAATCAACATTTATTTGGAAGTTTTATTTGAATAAAAATTAATTGAAAATTAGTAATCTCTTTATTAAGCCTTACCTATATCAAATAAAAAAATTTTATTATTATTTTTATTGACTACTAATTAAATGATTGAAAATTAATTAGAAAAGGCAAAATTTAAGACATGCCGAAAGACATCATTGCGCATACAACATCATTTACAGCACTACAATGCGTGAGCCATAGGGGACCTGTAACCTACCCTATAATGTAATAATCAATAACACAAATATATATTATATCCTATTAAAGGTCCTCAGTATCACAAAGATTATCTAATATTGCAAGGTATCCTGTGATATTACTCAATATCTTGCAACAGCTTCAGCTCTTCGGGACTTGCTGAATTGAGTAAAAAGTGTCTTATCTTGATGAGGAAGTGATTTCTCACCTTGACACTTTCAGAGCTGGTTAATCCTGATTTTTTACAAATCTTTTGTTATTGTGCAACTTACTGGAAATGATGATCCATTGTTTCTGTTTAAAAAAAAAAAAACTTCAATTGAAAGGCAACATATCACAATATACACATGTACGTGCATGTCTCAATTTTTTTCAAAATAACTTCATATTATTTCTGTTGTCAACATCCCTTTTCCTCAACTAATACAAAGCCTACGGCGATGAATAAGGCATCAATGGATGAGATTTTTTGCAGACTTCTAATATAGCATGCTCGGTTTACATTAAAAAAAATATTTTTTAAAATTAATTTATAAGAATTTTTTTTTTAAATCATGGTCATTGTGGTGAAACGACAATCTAGAAATAAATGAGCCCTAAGGATATGAGCGCGCAACGCGAAGGCGCGCTTTCTCGATGCTGTTCAGTCGCACATTTTAGGCCAGTGAGAGGTTTCACCTGCGAAAAGTTGAACGCGGCAGTTATGAATATGCAGTCGATTTTGCCTAATTATGGTATTTTGAAAATTAGTACAGTAGAACCCGAACTAATTGGGGCTGACCTCTGTTCGGATTCTGAAAAATTCATATTATCCGAAAAATTCGCTAAAATACTCTTGATATGCCAAATGCAGTAGAGCAGTGGTTCCCAACCTTTTTGGTTGTGCGGACCACCTGTTGTATAAAAAATATTTCGCAGCCCACCAATTAAATAAACTAGTAAAAAAATGCAGATACATATAATACATTTATATATTATATGCACGTATATGTCAGCAATCAGTAAAGCTTACTGTAAAAGGATTAAAAATATAATGTTTATGAATCCAAAAAATCAGTGACGACTCTTGAAGCCTCCTTGACTTCGACTGTTGCGGGTCTATTCTGGTACCTCCGGTTGGGTTGGGAGACGTTACTTTTTCCTCACGTTAACAACGGGAAAAGTGACGTCTCCCAACCCAACCGGGGGC
>BGPR01007700.1:23871-69234 GCA_013235015.1 Araneus ventricosus
TTGATTAGCGTTCCGCGGCCCACAGGTTGGGTACCGCTGCAGTCGAGAGTTAACTTTGAGTGCTCTGTGAAAGAGTACGCCAAGCAGGTTTAGTTCCTTACGTTAAAAGAAGATAACCGGATTTTGTTTGTACTAATTAAAGTGCTGTATTTAATCTTAAATACCAATTCAAATGTTTCCATTAAAATACGAGGAAACATTAGCTTTGTTTCAGATTCCTAATTTTAGAAAATTAAAAAAAGATGTTCGGATTATCCAAAATTTCCAGGTGTTTTACTGTATTAAAAACAAAATCAGCTGTTTTCCAGTGGCGGACCAAGAGGGGCAGAGATGTCCCGGGGGCCACACTTAGGAGGCGCGAAAGGGACAAAATATTATTGCCATTTTTTAATATGAAGAGGGGTGAGAAATAATATCACAATGCCTCTGGACCCATTCACTCTTGCTAAGCCACTGCAGGGTGGAAAGATTACATGATAGCCGGTTTCACTTACCGTCGCACAGTGGTCCAGTTTCGGTTTGTAGCGCGACAAAAATCGAAATTTCAAGGTCGGCAAATGGGTTTATATTCTTTGAGGGTATGTAGAGAACCGTTTGGAACCCTGAAAGCCATAAATTTTTTTGTATAAACATGTAGTCTTAGGAGGTTTTACGGAGGTTAAAGCTGAAGAATGTCTTTCGAACATTTGAGTCACGTTTCAGTGAGCCCTCGGATTCCGTTCTGTAAAATCCTAAATTGCTCTTTATCAGTCTAATTTTAAATTTTTCATGATGTCGGATTCCAGGGCAAGTAAACGATACCGTTTTAAACACATAATTTTAATATTTTCCATATTTTTATACTTTTTTTTAAAAAGGCCCTTTATTTCACTAAATTTTCAAATTTAAAGTGAATTTAAAAAATTTGCACACCTTGAGACTACCTTAAATTATTTCTGCACTCTATCTTCTACAAAATGTCTAAAAAGTAGCCCCGATAAACCCCGACTTTTTCATTTATTTTATTTTTTAATGTCATGCATGTCAGTGAAGAATTTTCACTTTTTCCTTCAATGACGCAAAAATAAATATCTGGGTATAAACAAACCTGTTGAAAGACTAAATTAACTTGTTCTAGCCTAGATGTTAATTAATAAAAATTCAACCGACATTAATTTGAACATTTTATTAAAAAATTATCGAATTTAAGGGGGCGGATACTGAATCTAAAATACTTTTTAACTTTTTAAGTAATAAACGCTGAATGGTTTCAAAAGTATTTTAAATCGATTTCAATATTTATTTCTGATTTAGTAGTTGACATAAACACCCCGAAAACGCGAAAATTTTGGAATAGTTCAGAACGCGATTTGAAATTTTAAAGACAGTTAGTTTGCTTCAGTGACAAACTCTCAAATGCTGTCTTCAGCTACAGCTAAAAGGACGATAAAGTTAGGAAAACTTACCACAAATAGTTTTTCATAAATAACAAATAATATAAAACATAATTCACACGATGAAAAGCGTTATCCTTATCTATTACGCTTAAAAGTTAGTTATTAAAATGTTTTGGAATATTTCCTGAACTCTCATATTATTTTTGTGAAAACTGCGGCAATTTGACTCTTAGAAGTAATTTTTAAAAAGATTTAATGGTATTTATATAACATTTATATTATATTAACGAAATTCTTTCATTTTCTGATCGTTTTGAAAGGCATTTTTAATTTATTATATATATTTTAACATTGCAAATATTTGGAATGTTAAAAATAAAAAAAATACCTAATAGACTTTACTAAAATTTCACAAATCTTATTTTTAAGCTATTTACTTCATTTGGTAAAATGTATCAGACATTTTTTATGTTTTATACAACTAATTATTAACTTTTTCGCAGATTACAACAGTTCCCTCCATAGAGAACAATGGGAACGAATTAAATAAATTAATACAAATCAAGAAATATCCAACCGATTGTTATGAAATTTCATGGGATAGAACTGAAGCCCGTTTCCTTTAAACTGTGCAAATTTCAAGTCTCTGTTGTTTTTAGTTTCGTCGCTATGATTTTTGTCTCGCTAGAAAACGAAACTGGACCACTGTGCGTCGCCACGCCACTGGATGCTTGCCAGAATACGGAAAGAGAGGGTTGCCTGTTTTAACCTGCAATGCAAGCGTCTTCTGCGTGCATTGGAGTAGTGACATGGGGAAAGGGGCGTATTGACAGTGGCGTAGCGAGGGTGAGTGCGTGGGTCATAATGCGATTTTTTCGCCCCTTCATCGTATCCGATTGTAAAAAGTGACAAAAACTTAAAGCGGGAGATTCACCGCTGTTCCACTCCACAATTTTTGGAACACGGGAAGGGAAAACCTTTCGTCAATGTTAGAAACTGATGAAAATTGGCGCAGATAGACAGCGCTGTTGGAATTCAAACGAATTTGAAATCCATTGGAATGGAAGGCCATAAAAAGTGAATTTTGATTCTTCGAGGCGGCGATAAATCATCCGTGTGTATGTGGAGACCGTTGGGGAGGGAGAAAGTGCGTGGGAGTCAGTCTGGGACTTTGAACTTTCACAGAACAAACTTTGGAGCCTCCGTGAATGACCTGCCTAATCTATCAACCTCAATGGCCGGGCCCCCCCAACCTGTCTTGGGCTAAATGGGATGGACTTGATTTCTCGTGATTGCCCATCTTAAAGTTTTGTCAACATGGCCAGTGACGTAGTGAGGGCAAGTGGCAACCGGGAAATAATATGTATATATAATAATTTCGTATGATGTAGTCATTAAAGTAATAAAAAGGCAGAGTAAAGAGCTATTTTTCATTTATTTATCAATATATTGGAGAGTGGCGGATATACGACCATCTTATACGAGGTTTACAAGCCAAAAGAGAACGAAAAATCCCTGCATTCTCTCAGATAGGGAATTAACATATAGACACGTGATAAAATGAAGGGAATATTAGCCATTTTAGCAAATTATGTAGGTGTTTTAGGGAAAAGTCGGACGCCAACAAGTCGCCGAGTCATGATTTTCTGTGGGGGCTTGGAATAGAGTTAAGTATTCTTTTAATAATAACTATGTCAAAATGCGTGCTTTAATATACCTCCAGCGCGAGAAATAAAACGAAACTGGAGTTTAAGAAAAGTGATTTTGGAATACATTAGCATTGTACTAAGATTTTAAAATATATAATATTAGAATTTAAAGTAAAATTAAGTGAGATTATTACATATATATTTTTTTTACCCTGGTCGTTATCAGTGGCTTATCAAGCGTAAATGCAGTCCGGGCTGTGGCATTATTTTTAAGCTCTCTTATATTTTGATTTTAAAATAGCATAAACGAAGTAAGGTTTTGACTCCCATGGCGTCCGGGACATCCATTATCCCTCCGGTCGCTATGCCGGATGACAGTCGTAGAGGATGGTGGAGGCAAAATATGAGGTATACCTGTCACTTTTTGAAGCTAAATACGATTAGGGGGCATAAAAATCATATTACGATCCAGGCGCCACTTACCCCGGCTACGCTACTGTCTCATTAGCGGTTGCAGAATTTTAGCTGTAGATCGAAATGAGCTCCGATACTTAGGTCACCCAAATAACGTCAATAATAAAATTTCTAGGTAATCTGCATAAATTTTATAATTTATACATGGCTTTTGCTTGTATCGGCATCACGGTTATTTCAAATAAATAAAAGCAAATGGGTCAATATTTTCTTGAAAGGCATTATTACTTCAAAATTATTTTTAAAGATTTTGATTGGCGTTGCATATTTAAATTTATTGAATTGTAACTGTTGAAAGGTGATTTTGCTTGTTGTTATTGCTTTGCATACGGGCAGAAGAAGTTGAAGGTCAAAAACAATAATGTGAGGATATTTATTAAACTAGTTGATCCCGCGCAGATCATCTGCGCTTGGTTATATGCATACTATGATTTTTCTGAAGTTTCTAGAATCCAACTGGCGATTCAGAGCTGTAAGAAGAAAAAAAAGGGCGCCAAGTGGCGTAAGCATAACACAAAAGTAGCCAAAGTGCAATGTTCACAACAATAATCTCCATGAGGTTCATCTGAGGTCCATCTTTGTGAATCCACACGAGTTTATCTTCGCTGACTTAAACTAATTTGACGTTGATCTAAACCTTCTCTGGATCTTCATTTCTAACCGACTTCTTTTGAATAATTTCATCCAAAGTGTCATTATATTGTAAGAAATATTGTGAATTCTTCAGCTTAAAATCATTTTCTTTTTCAAGAAAAAATTATTTTACACCAGAACAAATATAGAAGCAGTTATGACTATGAAATAATACGTGAAGAACATTTGAAGCTAGAGAAAATTGTGATACTTGATATCTCGCAGATTTCACACTTTCGAGGCGACATTCCCACGTTGTTTCTGACAGCAATTTTGGAGTAAGATATCTGAGAGGCTATTTAAATATATCCCAGCAGATAACAGAACTTGCAAAAATATTATTTATGCCTTATTAAGTAACAAAAAATGAATTTGCAGAGAAGATGATTTTGAAATGTCTCCAAGAACAAAATTCAAATTATGACTTCTGTAGTACTGTGCTTTGGAATTTTTTGCAGGAGAAGCACTTTTGCATCCTTTATGTAAAATCTCTCATATTAGATACGTTATAGTTAGGGTTACCATATTTTCTTTTGGCTGAAGCCCGGGTACATCTAGGGGGTTCAAAGTATAGTATAAAATTCTAAAAGCTGCCTGCCAACCACCTTCTTTCATAACACTAGCACAGAGTTTGAAGAAGGGGGGGGGGGATAAGACGTCAGAATGCAAAGAATATACAATTTTTATAATCTTCGGTAGTTCAAAATTGCATTAATGAAAAACAGAATTCAAACAACACAGACAAAACTCTTAATTTTCAGTTTGAACTGGTAAACGGATAAAGAGACTGGATCCACTTTTTTCATTAACCATGGATGCAAACAATGAATTTTCTTTCATTGGCAGAATGACGTTTTCTCTCTCTCTTTTGTGAACAGACTCTTTATTACAATCAAATTTTTCTCTCGCCACATTCACTGGTGTAAATTCGGACATTATTCTGGACGTGAGTTTGAAATCCTGACGCATGTCAACCCTAGTTATAGTACTACCGTCCACACAGTTCCCCAAATATAATTACTCTTTTTCTAATAGGCTTCTCTGATAAATATAAAATTGAAGCCACCATTCGCTCATAAACAAATTTTACACTGAGTATTTCCTTTATAGTTATTACTTTCTCGTATACGAAGTATACAAAGAGAAAGTATTGTAATCGTCAAAAAATTCGAACTCGAGATTTTGACGAATCTCCACGTTTTAGACCTCCCTGAGTCAGAAAAACACAATTATGTCTGTCTGTGAACACGATAACTGGAAAACTATTAGAGCTACGGAGATGAAATTTGGTATGTGGTCTTTAAACATAAGTTGTAGGTTTCTATCACATTTTGGACAAAATCCATCAATGGGAAGTCTATCTGCTTGTATGTCCGCGGTCATGTGAACACTATAACTCAAAAACTTGAATAGCTAGATGGATAAAATTTGGTACACAGTTTTATCGTCATGAATGTAGGTCCGTATAAAATTTTGGGCCAAATCAGTCAAAGGGTTGACTGTCTGTCGGTCTGTATAATCGCATACTTGTTCAGTTTTGAAACTAACTCCTTGCGCATGCCTACTGGTGGCAATGCCTGTGCAAAGAAGGGACGCTCCGAAAACTTGGCAGTTTGCCAAAAACCAATTCTGGCGCAATTTTGTAAGGAAGCAAACATTTAGGGAGTCTCGCCAGGTCCTGTTGCGCAAAAGAATGCGCAGGGGATTTGAATTTGTTTTGATCCTTCAAACCACGCGTGGTTCCAACTTTGGTTTACTTGCGACGGAAGTTTATTTGACGTCTTTTATTATTCTAGTTTTCTCTACATGTGTTAGGAGTATACGAGAAAGTTTAGGGGAGACCACTCCCGCAGGTTTTTCATGTTCTCTGTCATAGTGTTTCTCAGTTTAAAATTCTTTTTGAATTGTAAATGATATTCTGGTCTTTCAGGACTTTGTAATCGCGAACTTGAATGAAATTCAGTTATTTAGTCCAGTTAAACACAAAGAAGTGGTATTTTAAGAGTGCCACAATGTGGCATATTTGTATTTTGATGAGAGTAACCATACCAGGATCACTGATATCGACATTTCGTTTTCAACTCTGTTGATCCTGGGATCTCGGACTAATTCATCTAGTTCTTTATTCGACGTAGACAAAAAAAATCCAGTCTATATGATTCCCTCTGCTTCATAATTATATTTCCATTTTTCAGTTTTCTTATAATGAATTTTCTCTTTATTAAGACGAAAGCTGTCTTTATAGGACTGTTTTCGAGGATGTCATACGGCCCAATTTGATTTCCGCGATTTTGATTTTTCAATAACTGTTAATTATATGCTTCTTCAGTTCATTGCACATTTTCGGGTTTTTTTAAAATTTTTCATTGAAGTTCCTCTCGTTTTCAGCATTTTTTTTCTTTTTCTATGTTTTTCTTAAATTTATCAGATCCACACATATATTTCCTTCCAGAATATCTGTCTCTATTAGTCATGTTTCGAAATTATCCAAAACTAAAATTAAAATCAGTCTTTTTTTAGCAGTCTGGTTACAATGGAACATCAATGTAACCATAATGTAATATTATTACAATGAATATAACCACAATGAAATATATTTAGTAAATTTCAATAATATATTAAACGTTTATATTTCCTTTAAATACGAATATTTTATTTATTTCCCCACCTAGTGATGAAAACGTACGGTATACTGTCAGCTTTACAACGCAAGTATAATGAAACACATTGTTTTTACATTCTTCATTCTGTTTTGGCTATGTAGAGAGATTCAAATCTACCAACCTTGCCTTTCATTGGTCGATGTTAAATGTACATAAATCGTGTCATTGTATTTAAATGGACATATATTTGAATAAAAATAAAAACAAGGAGGCTTTTTTAATTTGCATAATCAGACAGCTGCGAAGGGCCTAGTGCGGTCGCACACCCCCCTCCGGCCGGCCATGGTAATACCTAACATGATTAGAACCGGAGGATACCGGTTTTGTTTCGTAAAAAAACCGATGGTTGCCATCGGCAAAAGAGAAATTAACCTCTTTCCTGTAACACGTACGTTTAGCGTTTTATATGTATAGATATTCACCGCTGGTTCACCGGGATTATTGCGGTCGAAAATTTTATGTAAAATCTTTTATGCGTAGCTTGGTCTCAATGGCTTCCTCAGCAAAGTAGTTTTAAATTTTGTATTGTTATAAATTTGTAAAACAGATTTTCTTGCTATATTAGTCTTGTAGCTGGAAAGGATGTTTTACAGGGATTGGATGGAAGCCAATGACCCCCGACATTAGCAGACATTCATTGTTTTTTTTAAGTTTACTGAATTCTGGTTATAAATGTTTGCAGATTTCGCATTAATCGGTGGATTTAACAAAGATCGACAACCTTCTGTAGTCAACCTTTTTCAAGTAAAATCATGCTGAGGGGGCGAAAAAATATTATGCCCCAGCGACATTTTACCCTCGCTACGCCATTGCATGCTGTTGATGCTTTCTATAAAGCTGAAAAGTATCATTAACCGTTTTTCTCACAATTTATATTCGCATAGCGGATATCGGGTAGTAGTATATTAGTAAAATAAACATCATAATTACCGATCATTTAAAATATGGAAAATTATGTAAGTCATCATAACAAATAATATGTATTCCCACAGAACAGAGGGTAAAAAATTCAGGATTTTGTGGGATCTTTATTGAAGCATTCCAGTTTCTAGTCCAGTATTCTATAGGAATTATGCACTTTTCAGGGGTCCAGTATTTTGTGCAAAAATTATTCTACTTAGAAATATATTTACTTTTGTAAATTGTTGAAACAGTAAAAACCCGGGAATCCGAACTAATTGGGGCTGACCTCTGTTCCGATTCCGTTGAATTCCGAATTATTCGATAAAATACTCTTGATATACCAAATGCAGTAGAGTATCGACTCTGGACGCTCTATGAAGGCGTACGGAAATAGCACTCCATTAACACGGTACAGTGGCAAACAAGTTGAGGGTAAAAGGAAGATATCAGAGTTTGTTTCTACTAATTAAGGTGCTGTATTCATTCTTAAAGGCCACTTCAAATACTTTTTTAAAGTTAGGAATAAACACTAGTTTTGTTTCTGATTCATAATTTTTATTTTTCCTTCATTTTTCAGTAAATAAAAAAAAAAAGGGTGTTCGGGGTTCTACTGTGCCTTAATCAAATTTTCAATAAGACCAATTACGGCAGTAAATTTCAGCGCATCTCACGGTGAATTTTAAGACAGTATTTTATTTCTCAGCATATGTTGTCCCAACATTTATTCTGTAACACTCGACTAGCCTTCAATGTTTCACTATCATGAACCATGTGGCAAAGAGTCGGTTCTTCAAGTAAATATGAGGAGAAGTAATATCTGGAGACCATTTCCGCATCAACGCCATTTCATTAAAAATTAACTACTGATTCACATCTTGCTTTTATCAATTAGTTGTGCCATCTATTCGATGACTAGAAAACAGAGCTACGCCACTAAAAAAGTTTTACATTATCTTCAATGGTTATTTCATTCAAGCTAACATTTTGTAATCGAGGAAAGACTTTGTACTCACACTACATCAGAGCCGGCACCAGAGGTGTGCAGCCTGTGCCGCAGCACAAGGCGCCGAGCATGTAGGGGCGCCAATTCCTAATCATAAATTTGAAAATGCGCGCGCGTTATATGGCTGCCAACTGGAACATAATAGAAATATTTTACTATAATTAAATGATTTACTACAGTTAATCTTGATTATTATAGTTAAATCTTTTAGCATATGAAACAATATACCATACACACGGGGGGGGGGGCCCGCCACACTAATTTCGCACAGGGCGCCGAATACTCTGGAGCCGGCTTTGCACTGTATACAAGAAAGATGAGATAAAGAAAATATGATTTCTCACTTCGTGATTTTATTTTGTTTATGCAGACTTTCTGTTTAGAAGCAATCAATTTTTTCTCAAGTAAATCTTTTTCATAAAACCTACATTGCATTTTTGAAGTGTTACTCTTCAGTAATGTAAAATGTTCACTTAGCACAAATAAGAGGCAGATGAAAAAGTGTGCTTTATCTTTCTTTTACGCAAAATATGACTATCAATAACTCAAGAAGAAATTTATTCTAAAGATGGTGTTTTTAGTAATTTTGATAATGATTTTTGGTACTTTTAAGTTAGCCTGAAAAAAGTTCAAGCCAAGCACACATACTGGTTCTAAATTTTATTTTTATACACTTTTATTCAACCTGATTTGTTCCATGTTTTCAAAAAATGGAATTTTGTAATTGGTCTTTCAATCGTTTCCTGATGTGTTTTGTACACTTGAGCTCAATGGCAATACACTATTTTAATATTTTCAGAATTTAATTATCAGTTAATAAATCAAAATTTTTATTCCATACACGTGACACTACCTGGATATGAATTTGAGAAATAAAATGCTTACAAGATCTCCTAATATTGATAACAACGAATTATGTATCAAAAATAAAAATTAAATTTAAAAAATTCTACTTTTTAGTACATAAATAAAAATGTTTTTAAAGACTCTTTTTTATTAAATTTATACTTTTAGTACAACAACCATAAAAAAAAGCGCACAAGTTTGTCGAGTATAGCAACCTTATGACAAGAATCAAAAGTATTGCACATTTTGGCTCTTGCCAATCTGAAGGAAAATTTAACTATTTTATAAATAAAAATAACGAATGGTGAGTCTTTAAATGATATAATATGAGGAAATCATATGCTTTTCTTTCTATAGCATAAAACCTCCATTGCTTCTGAAGACGCAATTCCAAAAACATGGATTTGTGGAAAAAACTCGCCAGTGGCGAATCCAGGATTCGGGTCGGGGGGGGGGGGGATGTCATAAAAATTTTGTATCGTAGTGACGAATGCTAAATAACATGGCTTATGAAAATCAACACTCTTTAACTTGACAGACTTTCCTCACCTGACAATAAGAATCATAAAGAACACTACAATACTTTCGATAATTTAATAAATACATTAAATAACTAGCCAAAAAATGTTTTCGACTGTGTCAACGCTACAAATACAAGCGGAATGACTATAAAAGTAGGAAAATCTTTGAGCCTGCCAAGCCAGAAAGCAATGTTATCAAGATTTTATTATTTTTTAAAAATGAAAATTAAGAAAAACAACAGTTGTAGTGATTTTTAAAAAAAATCAAGATTTTTGGTTTAACTCTGGGAGGCTGCAGCCCGATACCCCCCTCCCCCTGGATTCGCCACTGAACTTGCACCATTGTGTAAACCTCAGGGGAAATTTTGCATTCCAATTTTTGAGCTTAACTAATAATTTTTAAACTTAATCAACCTTTAAATCTCCATGAGATATTAATGTAATGGTTTACTAGATTTCAACTGGTTAGTTATGATTCCAATAAAATCCTTGTAAAATCTTCGCATTAGATACACTATATGGCCAAAAGTATCCAGACACTTTCAGATTTTCTAGAATTTCTCCGTAAAAGTTTAACTGACTGCCTTTAAACTTCGACCATGTGAAGAATAGACTGTAAATCACATTTTACATTGAAGATTCGCTCCTGAGGGCAATTAGGGGACCGTCTACTAACTGATGAAGACAAAAACTCTTTTGGCCCACCCCGCTTTACAGAATACTGATAACAAGATGGAACTTTCAGAAATGGTTATGTTTAAGGTGCATAATGTTTAAAGGAATTTTCGTAAACTCAGACAAATATTTAGGAAGATATAAATGTTTTCTTAAATTCCAAATTTTCCTGCCTGTTTTTTGCTTATAACATGCACATTTTTCTGTTTTATTATACGAAACTTACAGAAAAAATGACAATATGTTTGAGAAGCATTTTGTAAAAACAGTTTTGAATATTACAGGAAATATAAGCATTTTTAGTAAATGTTTTACTGAGCATGTGCGAAACAGCATAATTTTTCTTCTACAACTTTAAAGCCAGATATATAGGGCAACTTATATTAAAAAAAAATTCAGTTCAATATAATTAGTATTCCGAAAGATTAATCCGGTATTACAATGAGCAGAATTTTAGCTCCTGTCGAAGAGAAGCTAAAAGATGAGGGGTTGTATGCAAATCGATATTTTTTAAACTTGTATCTTTCAATAGTTTATTGAATTGTATAGTGATTGCAATTTGTTGAATACCCATGAATACTTGTAATATTTTTAACGAATAAAAAAATATATATTTGTAGAATTATTAAAATATTTTAAGAAAAGAAATTAATTAGACAAAAAAATCGTTTGGCCATAAACGAAATATATTTAAAAATATCGTTTGGCCTTAAAATTTTAACAATATGTAACTTGTTAATAATCATGTAAATAATATAATTTAAATTATAAAATTTTTGTTAATTATAGTGCCTAATTAGCTGGAATTTAAGTTATGCACGTAATTGATAAGTGTTCATGGGTATTCAGCAAATTCTAACCACTATACAATTCAATATAACTTATTCAAAGATATAAACTTAAAAAATAGCAATTTGTGGACAACCCCTCATCTTTTATCTTCTCTTCGATAGGAGCTAAAATTCTGCTCGTTGTAATGCCAATATCTTTCTGAATACCAATGATATTGAACTGAATTTTTTACATAAATGCCCTATATATCTGGCTTTAAAGTTGTGAAAGAAAAATTAAGCTATGTCTCGCGAATGTGCAGTAAAACATTATTTACTAAAAATGTTCATATTTCCTGTAATATTCAAAAACTTCTTTCTAAATTTTTACAAAATGCTTCTCAAACATATTGTCATTTTTTCTGTAAGTTTCGTATAATATAACAGAAAACTCTGCATGGTATAAGCAAAATACAGGCGGGAAAATTTGGGATTTTTTTTAAAAACCTTTATGTCTTCCAAATAATTGTGCCGACTTTACGAAATTCCTGTAAATATTATGCACATTAAATATAACCATTTCTGAAAGTTTAATTTTGTTGCCTGTATTGTGAAGTGGGGTGGGCCAAAACAATTTTTGTCTTCATCAGTTTGTAGACGGTCCCTAATTGCCCTCGGGACCGAATCGTCAATGTAAAATGTGACTTACAATCAATTCTTCACATGGTCGAAGTTTAAAGGCTGCCAGTTAAACTTTTCCGGAGAAATTCTAAAACATGTAAAAATCTAAAAGTGTCCGGATACTTTTGGACATATAGTGTATGTGTACTATGTAGGCACTTTAACATTATGTTTATATGTTGCTACATAAATTAAGGTGCAATCAAAATTTTTATTATTTAATTTTTCTGTTTTTTAAATTCCATTAGAACTTCTAAATGAATTATGTTTTGAAAAAAGTAAATATTATTTAATCAACTATTTCTACTATATTTTTATGCAGACATCTTGTGGCAAAAAGATTCACATCTTTCTTTAAGTAAATGATGCACTGTAAACAAGCCTTCAAGATAACTGTTCTTAACACAAAAGAGTACAATTCCACTATAGCAGCGTCCCACATAAAAAAAAATGCCAAATCTTAGCAGTGAAATGTTGTCACTCATGAAACAGCACCACCATTTAAGCTTGGCAACAACTAGAGCCCTAATAATGGAACAGTACCTTGTTTAGTTTAGTTATATTAACTTCCCATTTTGAAGTAACACAAGAGCTATTTTGGGACGGACTCGTAATTTTGAACCTCGGTCAGATGACAAGGACAACACCTGAGATGGCACCCCCTCTCCAAAATTCTGCACCACACTAATGGGTGGAAATTTGGTCCCTTATGTATGACTTAATGTTCAACAGGCCCAATACATGACAGATCTTTAGTGGAATCTGGTTTCGAACCTGGAGCCCTCCGACCCCAAAGTTGAGACCTTACCACTAGGACACTGTGGTAATATATAATTTAAAATTCTTAATAAAACTAAATATTGTTTCATCAAGTTATGCTGTACTTAATTTTCTGTTCATGGAGCCCCAATTGGTTAACATCAATTCTCATCATTAAGAGTCACTCATGAGATTTATTGGTAGGATTTGGCAGGTTTTTGCCCTTTAATTGGAAATCACAGAGTACAGTCATTTACAAAGAGAGTAATTAGAGCTAGTCAGAAAAAAAATAAAATAACTGCACAACATGCATTGTTTCATTGTTGACATTTTATTATTTTATGATTTCAATACCTAGTTAAAACAATTATACATGTCAAAAGTAAAAAAATATTTCATTGTGAAGTGATCCCCTGCTTACACTCCCAATCACTAGCTCTATTCTGTCCCTCCCCCCCCCCCACACACACACACCAACAATACTACCCAGGTGAGAGTGTTTCGGTACTACTTAATTTACGACTACACTACTGACTCGGACACATGCAATACAAGTATATGCAATATATTCAATAAAAAAAAGGATTGAAAATACCATAGATAATTAGATACAAAAGAAAAACATAAGGGCAGGGGGAATGTTAATTGCTAAGTAAATTTAAAATTCAAATGACTGATTATCAAATGACCAAAATTATGTAAAGCAGATGTGCTATGAAAAAAGAAACAAATAAGTTTTAAAAGCAATGTTGCTATATCCACGATTTCATAAATATTATTTATTTTATTGTTAAAAAACATTTAATGTCTCAGAATTTCTTTGTTCTCTCTCTTAATTTCCTCTTTATTCAACTAAAATTGTGCTTAAATATTTTACATGGTTTCATAGGCGGCTCGTCCGGGGGGGCAACTGCCCCCTCACTTGCAAAAGTAAAGGGGCCTTGCCCCCTCACTTTTCAAAGTTCAAAATTAACGATCCATCGAAAAATGGATCCCAAGCTGAAGCTTTGCTGAATAATATCGAAAGTTTCCAATTCATTTTTTGTCTACTTCTGATCCAAAGAGTTTTAGAAGCTACAGATACGCTTTCGAAAGCTTTGCAATCAAAATCGCTAATTTTTTTAACAGTTAAAGAACTGGTTAATGCAACAAAAGAATGTTTGCATGAATCCCGAAGTGAAGATTTTTTTGAAAAGTTGTGGCTATATGTTAACGATATTTGTGAAGTAAAATCGTTAACTTCTCCAAAACTTCCACGCTCTAGAAAGGTGTCTTCGGAAATAGGCGGCAGTTCCTTCAGCATGTCACAAAGTGTTAAATCGTACTATTAAGCGCAAATTGCTTTTCCAGTTATAGATGCTGCTTTAAACACAATAGACGAAAGGTTCAAAGAAAATGAGCTGGATATTTTTCAATCTCTAAAAGATGTAACATGTTCCAATCCATCAAAGATCATAAAAATTGCATCAGTTCAAAAAGTCTCTGAAACATATGATCTTGATATGGAAAAAAATAAAGGGGGGGATACAAATTTTTCAGAAAATGTACAAAAAATACATAGACACTTTGCCAGAAATATCCACGGAGATCACAGAACTGAGGAAAAGATGCAATTTTCTTGTTGAAAAGGAACTCTGTGATATACATATTTCCATACATGACAAAACTAATCCAAATTCTCCTTGTGATACCTGTCTCAACTGCATCATGTGCGAGAAGTTTTTCATGCTTAAGATCTTTAAAATCATACCTTAGAAATAGTATGTGTCAAGAGAGGCTTTCTGCACTTGTTGTTTTGAAGATCGAAAATACTGTATATATTGACTTTACTAAGGTAATAGAACAATTTGCGAAAAACAAAAATCGCAGGCTGTCTTTCTTCTAATTTATAATACGGATGTATATTGTATAACATAATATCAAATAAATAAATTTATAACTGACCTGCTTTCTCTGTGTTTGGGAGTACGCCGTTTTGTGACGACATCATTGACCGATTCACGAGTTTAAAGAAAGAAGAATTGACTTAATAGGTAAGCGTTTTATATTTTTCTCATGTTATTATTTCATGAGAATTGAAATGGAACTTTGAATTGGAAGGAGGGACTCTACGGTGGCCATCCGTTCCGATTTTTGAGGTCGTGTCCCGAATTTTTTAGAGAAGATCATTTAATCAATAATGACGTTAAAATCCAATAATATAGTCCATTTTACAAAAAAAATCAGCTTTAGGGGCGCCCCACCCACACACTCGCATCTCTTTTGACCCCCCACTTTTTTGGTGCACCAGCCGCCTATGCATGGTTTTAACTTGAATAAAAAAAAATACCTCTTTCATGGCTTTATTATGTTTAACCCCGATTCTTTTTCACAAGTCTGGAATAAGGGTAATCTAAAATTTTTGGCACTGTTCTGTTAGCAGAGCCCCAATCATCACCAAGCTTGAGTGTTGCCATTAATCCATTAGCGTCAACATTCATCACTAAAATTTGGTGATGAGAGTTATCGCTAAGATTTGGCAAGTTAAGTAAGATGCGGGGCACTGTTAAAAAAATTGTACTAAAATTTTTAGTACTCATGTGCTATAGCGCCTCCCATAAGCAACTGCCAAATCTCACCAAAATGTCATGCTGCCATCTGCTTGGCGTAATCCGAAGTTCGCCAAGGAAGCTAGGTGGCCGCTATAACACACAGGTACCGAATTTTTATTTAAATCCTGCTTCACAGCCTCTTTTATGAAATCAGAGCTTTGGTAAAAGCAGAATGGATTTTAAATATTCTCAACTGCAATTAATGTTCCATCATGTTAACAGCTGGTACTGTTTCATTGATAGAGTCCTAGTTGCCAAGCTTTAATTCTGGCACTGTTATTTTAGTAGACTATTGACTTATTACTTGCGATTCTGTTACCGAGTTATCATCAAGACCTGGAAGGCTCTGTCTGGGATCACACTAACAGAATAGTATCAAATAGCTAAATATGCATTTAAATACTTTTCTGGGAAAATTGTTATCACATTTGACAGCAGCTATACCCATGTAAAAATGTGGTGGCAATATGTATCTTTTCTGTTAGCTCACTGGTAAATAAAATCTATGCAATGTATAGCAACCTTAGAGAACATGGTCTACATAATAGATGCACACTATGCTTATCACACTAATGGAAAGGTAACAAATTTTTCACCAAGGTAAGAGTGTTTGCCCTGCACTGTTAATCTTTTTGAGGAGCTTTTTCTTTTGTGTGAATCAGCAGATGTCTTTTTAAATGACTTTTCATAGAAAATCTTTTACTGCACACTTCACACACATGAGACTTCTCTTTTGTATGTGTCAGAAAATGCCTTTCTAAATGACTCTTTAGAGAAAATCTTTTATCGCACATTTCACATGTATAGGGCTTTTCATTTGTATGAATCATCAAATGCCTTTTTAAACGTTCTTTTAACAAAAACCTTTTACCACATGCTTCACATGCATAAGGCTTTTCATTAGTATGAATCAGCACATGCTTTGTTAAACGTTCTTTTAAAGAATATCCTTTACCACAGATTTCACATATATGTGGTTTATCATCAGTATGAAGCAGCATATGTACTTTTAAGCCTTCTTTTAAAGAAAATCTTTTATCACAAACTTTACATACATGAGGTTTTTCCTTTGAATGAATCAGTAAATGCCTTTTTAACTGATTCTTCAGAGAAAACCTTTTACCACAAATTTCACAAGCATGAGGCTTTTCATTTGAATGTGTCATTAAATGTTCTTTTAAACAATTTTTTTGAGAAAAATTTTTACCGCACACTTCACATGCATGAGGCTTTTCGTTTGTATGAATCACTAAATGTCTTTTCAAAGTATTCTTACGGGAAAACCGTTTGTTACATATTTCACATGCATGCAGCTTTTCTTTTGTATGAACAGTTAAATGTTCTTCTAAATTAATCTTACGAGAAAAGCCTTTTCCACACGTTTCACATTCATAGTCTTTTTCTTTTGTGTGAATTACTAAATGGTTTTTTAAACTTCCCTTGTGAGAAAACTTTTTACCGCATACTTCACATATATGTGGTTTTTCTTTTGTATGAATCACTAAATGTGTGTTTAAACTCCCCTTCTTGGAGAAACGTTGGCCACACAGTTCACATGTGTAGGGCTTTTTCTTTAAACAAACAAGTGGGTCGACATCGGGTACCATACTTATTTCGAATTTTCATTCATTTGTTTACATACCATAACGAACATATACTATAGCAGATTCCGTACAATACAAATATCGTTAGAAAGTGCACGGCTCTTAATGGTAAGCATGCTTGTCATGTCATATGCGCAGCAGATCATTCATTCCTTAAACGAAACAGAGTATTCGGATCCGCAAAAGTCGTTCGCGGATCCGCGTCTTATAGGTTACGGTATCTGGTAGAGTCAGGGTTGCCGTATTGGCCTTCTTAAGGCCAAATTATGGAAATTAGGCCTTTTTTCAAAGCCCTTGGCCTTAGGAATTTTCCTTTGGCCTTAGATTCATTTTTGGCCTTTTTTTGGCTTTATTTTCGTTAATGACTTTTAGAGCAATTTTTAATAACCTATTTACTTAAATTGATTAATTTTAATTGATTATTAAATATTTTTTAATAAATTTTTGATATTGCACATTTCAAATGATATATAGTGAGTTGTCAAATGAAATAGCTCTTGAATGGAACAAGGATGTTTTAAATTTTTTTCACTTAAATTTTAGTTTAATGATGGAGCATCACACATATCCCGATCAACTGAAATTTGTTTTCATGAAGAATATCCTTTTTTTCTTATAACCAATGAGATCTTCAATCAGTTTGTCACATTTGGCCTTATTTTTAAGAAGATTTGGCCTTATTTTGCTATTTTGATCTGGAAACCCTGTAGTGAGTGGTAAACCATTTCAGTTATCTTACTTCTGTTTCGCAAAATGTAGAAAAAAAATTTTTTTAAAAATTATAGGGTTTCAACTCTAAAAAAGAAAATATATTTTCAAAATTACTTTTTATTAAATATATTTGTAAATATTAAATGCTTATAATGTAGAAATTATTTAATGGCACTGCTTATAGAAATGACATCAAACATTGTACAGGTTCAAGAAAGTATTACATAAAAATAATAAAATCTTGATCTTATGCATGTCAAATAAAGCAATTAATGTTCTGATAAGTTATTTTAATAGTTTATTAAATAGTTATTTTATTAAAATTAAATTATTTGCATTCAAATATCCACACAAACATGAATGACAGAAGAAAGTAAATATCATTGCTATAAATTTTAGAGGATGGTTGACTTTTTTTGCTGATGAAGAAATCAGTTTTCAGATATTAACTAATCATTGTTAAAAAAAGATTCCACTCATTCATTAAAATAAATTAATAGCCTTGGAAGTGCATAAAATTTATTTCCTTTATAAAAACATTATTTGATAGAAATGCTTGCAATTAAAAAAATGTAACGACAGTCTCTCTGTGCAAGGATAAATAATTAGCATTTTTTATATGGATAATGAAATACTAAATCGGAAAACCAACAAGTTTTTCACATCAAATTCCATCAGGAAATCTAAGTTCTATATTGAATTCCAGCCAACAATTATTGGAATATGATGGCCAGAATAAAGTTCAAAAATATACTTTAGAAGTTAGTCCATACAACAACAAAACTAAAGATCATTAAATAAATAAAGAACATCAATAGTCATTGATACAACTTCACAGCATGTAGAAAACCACAGGCCACCGAATCGAAGGGGAAATATGAAAACGCATTTCTATGTGTTTCAAGGCTATGCAAATCAATAAATTCATGAAGTTAAACTTTTATTTTAAACATAGAAATTCATTACACAGAATATCAACTAGTATTCAAAAATAAAAATGTTTCATTATATCAATAAATTGTAGGCTGTTTCACTGGCCATAGTGATACAGCTTTTGCGCATGCAGAGTTATTTTCATCAAAATAGGAGAAAGTGAAGAATGGAAGGGGAGATGTTTACATTTTACTTAGCGTGATCAGACAAAGAACTCCGGAAATGCTCTCATACGAATGATTGCCTGACATCACTTTCCGGTGTAAAATTGTCCAAAAGAGCAAGTTTCAGAATCCGTTGCTAAACAGTATCAATTATTTAATTATTTGTTAGCAAAAGTTTAACATTTGTCAGATTTTTTTATGATAGTTTGCCTTAATTTCCTTTTTATTTAAATAAAATTATACTTACATATATTACATGTTTTTTTTAAATAAAAAAAAGCTTTCATGTGTTCATTATTTTAAGCCTGATTTTTCCCCCCATAAATCTGAAATAAGCACAATTTAAACTTTTTAGTATTATTATGTTTGCATACCCAAATTGTCCCCAAACTTGAATGCTGGTGTTATTCTGTATCCAGTGGTAGATTTTAACAATACGAAACCACAGGCACAAATTTGTTTTCAGGCCCTTTCCCCTCCTACCCAACGTTGCAAATTCACTGTCGGCTTAGCACTGCAATGTACAGTCGAATAGATTTTGAGGCCCCCAGGGCCTTGATGCACGAGGCGAGTGCCTGTGTGAAAAACTGCCACTGTTTGTACCACTACTAAATGCTAAGATTTGGTGATGAAAGTTCTCACTAAGATTTGGTAGGTTTCTGTCTAAGGCCCCATTAAAAGAATTAAACCAAAATTTTTATTTAAAATCTTCACATCCTCTTTCAGAAATGCATGTCTTTGATACAAACAAAATAGATTTTAAAATGCTCATGACTACAATAAACATTTCTTCATATGAATAGCTGGTACTATTCCATAAGTGCAGCCCAATTGTCACCCACTCTTAAATGCTGGAGCTCTTCTGTTAGCGGGTTGATGCTACTCCATTCATAAGTTATTACCGATCTTTGACGAGTTATCTATAAGATTTGACACATTTTGTCTGGTTTGGAATTATATCAAATAGCTAAATATGTATTTAAATATTTTTCTGGGAGAATTTCAATTACTTTCTCATTATCATGAAAGCAGCTATCACCATATATAAATGTAGGACAGTATATCTCTTTTCTGTCAGCACGATGGAATATGGTTAGCATACTTGAAGCACATTTTCCTTTTCACACTATTGAAAAAGTAACAAATTTTTTTTAGAGTATTCGCCCTGTCTTTTGAATTTTTTTTCAAGGAGCTTATTCCTTTGCATGAATCACTATATGTCTTTTTAAATAACTTTTGAAAAAAAATCTTTTACCACACACTTCACATTATTGCAACTTTTCTTTTGTATGAATGAGAAAATGTCTTTTTAAATAACTCTTAAAAGAAAATCTTTTATTGCACATTTCACATACATAAGGCTTTTCATTTGTATGACTCACCAAATGCCTTTTTAAACGATCTTTCAATAAAAATCTTTTACCACATGCTTCACATACGTAAGGCTTTTCATTAGTATGAATCAGCACGTGCCTCGTTAAACGTTCTTTTAAAGAATATCTTTTATCACATATTTTACATATATGTGGTTTATCATTAGTATGAAGCATCACATGTGCTTTTAATCGATCTTTATAAGAAAATCTTTTATCACAAACTTCACATACATGAGGTTTCTCCTTTGTATGAATCAGTAAATGCCTTTTTAGCTGACTCTTCAGAGAAAACCTTTTAGTACAAATTTCACAAGCATGGGGCTTTTCATTTGTATGTATCATGATATGCTCTTTTAAACTATTTTTTTGAGAAAAATCTTTGCCACACACTTCACATACATGGGGCTTTTCATTTGTGTGAATAGCCTCATGTACAATTAAACTTCTCCTGTAGGAAAATACTTTACCACACATTTTACATGCATAGGGCTTTTCCTTTGTGTGAGTTCGTAAATGTTTTATTAAACCATCTCTACGAGAAAACTGCTTGCTACACACTTCACATATCTGTAGCTGTTCCATTTTTTTTTTTTGAAAAATTAATTATCCTTCCTAATTTACTTTTGCAATAAAAAGGGGCTATATCAGTTACCATGGTTTCGTATCAAGATCGTGTCCATTGGTTGATAAAACGGGGTTATGGGACTCCTAGCTCCAAAGGCTGTCGTGTGTTTGTTTACATTGTAGTACAGGGTCATTCACATTTTAAATAACGCACGAATTTTTCTAGTGACGTTCACGCGTAGCAGTTTATGTCATTCACTATGGAAAGGAGTCTAGAATCCGGATCCATAAATATAACGAAGCAATCCGAAATTACAAATGTCGTGAGGTTTGAACGGAGATAGCATAGGATCGAAATCGATACAGAAAAACAACAATTGGCTGGAAAGTATTTGCTTTTATGAAACGGTCTTTGATTCGTTTATGGACGAGTTTTCTGTTTGCTTATATGCCTGTAACACGTATTTCGGGTGTAATGGTAAGTCAATGGATCTTCAAAGAGGAAGTGCAACACACAAGCAGATAAAGTCAAGGTGTAATATATGTAAACAAATCAGAAAACTCGTCCATACCAGAACTTATAAAGACCGTGGAAATTTTCGTTTTTGTTCGAAATATCATCTGTATGCACCATTCAGGATCCCTCTATTTTAAATGTTCTGATTGATCTAAAAATATAAACAGATAAAGATCCAAAACTTTATATTCAGAATATAAATTTATCATAATATTTATTCCCCAGCGAACCGGACATAAACGATTTATTTCTGGAGTTCTAAAATTCTGGGTTCTTTTTTTTTTCTCTTTGCTTTCTATCATCCTTATAAATATTAAATTTTAATGGATGCTTAACACTTTAAATGCTGTCTTGGATTAGACTTCTTAAATTTTAGATGATTTTTTTTAATTTTTTACCATCATATAACTTTATTGCTATAATTAACAATTTAAACTGCAACCGCAGAATTTACACAAATATAAACATTATCGTATCGTGCGCTGCGCTATACGCACTGTACTGTGCATTTTGATTCATTGAAACTTCCATCGTGTTGTACATTTCATTCCCTTTCAAATTATTTCTTTATTTATTTAGTAATTAATGGCTTGTGAAGCGGATACAGATTTCGATGAAGACGTCATTCTTCCCAATTCACCTCTTGGTTGTTATGTGCAAGGTCTTCAACATTCTGAAGTTAATAATTTGTTCGACGAATGTTTTTCTTCTCAAGATAGTATACAGGAGTGCTCTGATAAAATGAAATTTCTTCCTGATGATGAAAATAAACCATTTCTCTCTTTTAAAGAATACCTTTTGGACGTATACAGAGCTTGCTTTCGTTTTTCGTCGTCTTTTCTGGCATTGCCTGTTTACTTAATGATAGAATTATCTGATATGAAACATTGTTTCAGTGTAATTAAAAAATACAAACTTTTGATCTATGAAGATGAAGTATTCCTTAAATCTTGGAGCTCGGAATTCTTGAACTATGATGTGAAAGGACTATCGAAATATAAAAGAAAGTGTGTTCAATGGATGCTACTATTTATTAGTATTTTGACTAGTATAGCCATGTATTATATATTGATTGACTTTTCATTATTTTCTGTACTTATCCAAGGGCTTTGTGTTTTACTATTTTTGTTTGTCATCTTATCGATATTATTTTGTTCTGTGTTATCTATTGAATTTGCTCTTTGTTTTCATGTTGACTCTCTTTCTCATCACACATCAAATATACTTGTATTAATCAAGAAAAGTATCCGACTGATACAAGAAGCAGAATTAATTGCAAGAGGTTTTACAGCTGCTTCTGTGACCGGAGCAGCAGAACACATTGAATTGTCATCTAGGCTACCAATTAATTCATGTTGTCGACAGTACTCTGAACTTCGAAAGCGACTCTTTTCCTGGATGAAAAATATCTTCATGAAGTATAAAATTAAAACATCGCTTGTGCTACAGAAAATCTCTCTTGATCCGGTTGTTGATTTTCCTGTTTGTCTGGCTTCTTTGAATATTGAAGAATTTGGAGGTCTATTAAATTTTGACATAGATTCCCCTGAACTTGTAAAAGTGACAGACAATTTTTCAATTTCTTCTCTAAAAACTATGTTTCACTTAATGGAAATGCAAATTTCAGAGTTTTTCAAGTATCTGATTGTTATTTCATCCTTAGCAACTGACAATCGTCCTAAAGAATGGAAGCAAGTTAGCTATGCACGCTGTTTAAAATCAAATGTAATTACATTATCAAAAGATATGAGTTTTTTCTCAGAAAGTATTAAATATGCTTATTATTATTATCAAAGTCTTGAAGCTGTGTACGTAGATGATCATGACACTCGTCATTCGGAACCAAAAATGGATAAATCAAGTCTAAAAATTGCTGTACATAACATGACATTGCATCTCAAAGCAGCTCTTTTGCAATTGATACAAATTGAAAATGATTTAGATTTAGCTATTATTCTGGAAAAGAAAACTGAAAATGTAGAAAGTCTTCGCTCGGCTCTTAAAATAATCAAGTCTGAAGTATCTGCTTTTGAGGATAATTTTAATGAATCTCATAAAATTTTAAATGATTTGTTAAATCCAGACCAGTCTGTTGCAACTGATGTTATTCTGCCTGCTATAAAGGGACAAAAGTCTCAAGATTTGAATCCTGTCATTGAAAAGTGTGATATTGAAAGAGAGATAACTGATGAAGTATTTGAAGACATCATAACTAATTTATCTAGAGAAAATAATCCACAAGAAGGTGAGTTTTTTCCAGAAGAGGAGGTGAAAAAGAATGTAGAAATGTCATCTCACCTCTTGAAAGAACTAAAAAATGTTCTTGTTGTGAAGGCAGATGAACACCGGGTTAGAGAACAACTAGCTTTAGCTAAAAAATCTAATGAAATAAACCAAATAGATTTAAATGAAAATGAATCTCGGCCATCTGAAGAAACTGTAAGAGTTGATAATCATATAGAGGACAATGTGGGATTAGATCTGTTAACATTGAAAAAGAATTATGTGATTACTTCTGAAGATGAAGTTGAACCTTACAAGTATGGCAAAGATGTCGTTTCATCAGATCCAGTAGTGTCTGGAATGAAGCAAGTGCATCCTTCTAATGATGAAGATGAATCTAAGCAGTGTGTCAAAGAAGCTGCTTTTTCCATTCAGAAAGAACTCTCCAATTCATTGTGTTTTATACCATCCAGAACTGATTCTTTTGCTGCTTCCATTGCATCTGCTGCTGCACAAAGGCAAAAAATGTTCGGCTTGACATCGGAAGAATTTATTGATGGAACTGATGAAAGTGATAGTGATGATTCTTAGCTCATAGATTGTTTCTTTAAGAGTTTTTCTTCTAATTTTTTTAATGTGAATCTCTAGATGTGTTTTTTGGTTCAAAAACTAAACAGATTAGCCTCTTTTGTGCTTATTGAAAAGCAATCAACAAACATTTCTCACCAACATTGTGATTTCTTCTGACTAAATAACTGAGAATTTTCATGGTAATTTATAAATATATTTATTTTTTACTATTCTTGTTCCTTGCAAGTTTATTTCATCTGATAATCATGTGATAATTTTTCTCATTCCAGGCTTGTTGTTGCTTTTAAAGATGGATCATTCTTTAAAAAGTTATATATATGTTATCATCCATTTTTATTTTCTAAAATAGGATGCAACATATTTCATAATATTTTGACATTAATAACTTGCTTGTTTATATTTCACGATTAAATTTTCAATGCTTTGTGAACATAAAGTATATCTGGAAATTCTTTTAGTAATAATAAAAGGAAATGCAATTAAATTTCAGAACTGAAGACTTAGTTTTCAGAACTATACTTTTTTCTTAGCTCAGTGGCAACCAAAATCACTACAAAATGCACTAAGTACAGTAATTTTATGCTGCAATTTGTACAATTTTTTTGTCAACTTAGTGGCATATTGTTGATCTATTTGGGTTTAAGTGCATACATTTCGGTGGCTATTGTACTAACAGAAAAGTGGTATTTTATGCTTTCAACAACTTCACCTATATAACGGAAATGTCAAAACTTAGTTTTATGTACTTATTTCAATTGAAAAGCTGATTGGATGAACATACTAAGTAATTCATTCAAGAACATTGAAGTAACAATTTAATAAATTGGAGGAGATCAATTAGAAAAATTTTTTTGTTACTTCACTTAGTCATTGATTTTCTAGCATTCAAAATGTTTCAGTTTTATTGGCATGGCTGTAGCTGTTCTGACCCAGGAGAATTTTTACAAACTTTTGAACATAACATGTTCTTATACTCATGTGTCAAAGGGCATGCACCTGTGTCATAAGAAGATGTTGGGTTGCTCAAGGGTCCAGGTCAACATGTTAATCATGGAAGAAAATAACATGCAACTTTGACACATTCTTCCCCGAGATCTTTATGTAAAATCTTCCACTGTAAACCAAAAGACCTGGTAAAATAAAGGAAAATTCTATGCCTACACAGACAATAACGTGTTCTTCCACCTGGTAATCTCCATTCCCCCCCCCCTCCCCGCCCCTTCAAATCTGTGGTTTTAAATGTTCATCAACTCATCTTTCATTTATAAATTAAAAATAGTTATTCAGTGCAGTTTGCAGTGTAAAAAATTGGGCTAGATGTACTACAATTTGGACTTGTATTTCATGCTTCTATAAATAAATATTATTTTGGGCTTTTGTTTTCTAGTCCCTTTTTATAAAAATCTTGCAATTTTATCTAAAAGAGCAGCATTAGTTTTACCCTGCACACATAAGCAATACACTCCTATTAAAAAAATTTTAATGATCTTTATTAAAAAGAGGTGTGAATTACTTTCTTAAAATGGCATGTTGTAAAAGAAATTGTTAGAACAAGCTTTTGGCTTAAATTTTACATGACTGCAGCCAGTATCTTCAATGGTTCATTAGTTTGTACAATTCCATCAAAGGGCTCGGACAAAATCTTGGCTATAACTCTCATCACCAAATGATGTTAGCAATAATGGAATAGCATCAATATTTCAAGCTTGGTGATGTTAATGGAATAGTATATAGCCTTAGCAAAAAATCCAGCTAAAATGTGTGTAAAGTATTGTAAAATTTCTGTCAGGATTTCACAATTCTTTTATAATATATTGTTGCCATTTCTATTGATACATTTCAGGCTAACATTTGTGTTTGGTAACAATTTTGCCCTACTGATGTGTAAAAGTACCTTTTAAACATACGAGTGGGAAAAAAGAAATCTTAATTTTATGATAAAAAAAAGAATTCCATCTCTTCAGTTATTTGCTTTACTATCTGTTGAAATGTAATCCATAAGATTCTTCCCTACTAGGAAACTTTACTTCTGCATTTCAACTTTCATAATTTGGTTTATAGCAATTTTTGAAATTACTAAATAATATTGAAAGTGATTTTAAGAATAAAAGTAATTCTATGGGGAAAAAAAATTTTAATAGAAATTTTGTGAGTGTGCATGGATGGAAATGTTGAATTGCCTATTAAAAAAATGTGAAATCATACTTTTAGTATAATGTACTGAAAAGCAGAAAATATTTTTTGAATCAGAAGGTATAGAACTCGAAACAATATCATAAAAGCATGAGGCACTGATAGAAATGCTGTAAGCTCAAATTGGAGTTTTATCACATTTATAATATATTTTAATTTTCAAAGATTGCATGGGTTCCATATTTTTTTGATTAAAAAAAATTATTTTTAGTACATTGATAATTTTTTTTAAAAATTATTTTTCAGTACATTGATAAATGTACATTTTTAAAACTTTTTTTTTTTTTTACTTTTTGGTCTTTTAATATTCTACATAATTATTTATTATAAATATTATGTAATCATATGATAAATTTTTTTCAAGTTTGCTACCGGATGGCACCCCTGATATAGTCTCAGAATTTATTTAAAATTAAGTAATTAACTGATAAATAAGGTCAGAAAATATTAAAGTATTTTATTGTCATGGGGAACTAAACTGTGCAAATTTTCAGAACTCTGATACATCAGAAAGTGAGTGAAAAATTGATTTCAAAATTCCATCTGTGCAAACATGAAACAAGTTAAATAAAACCATATAAAAAATAAATATTGGAATAAATTACATTCAGTTAAATTCTAGAAAAACTGATTTCAAACTTTATTTTAACTATTTATTTTAAATAAAATTATGGAACAATACCTTATGAAAAGGTAAGTATTTTTAATATTCATTTTTGAAATAAAATTCATTTATATCAAATAACCAATTTATTGATGCATTTTTTGTGTTTAAAATTTTTTAACTGAATGTAATTGAGAAAGTAGGTTTTTATTTAATGAACGTTTGTGAAAACTAGTTATAGTTTACTTTAGATCCTTCACTGAATTATTTTGGAAATTTTTTCTGTTTTATATTTTAAACATTGTTCAGTGTTATTATTCAGTTTGTGATTTGTTTTTAATTAATTTTTAACTTTTATTTGGATTGGTATGTTGGGTATTTTTTTTTATATAAATTCATGGGCTGTGAAATTTATTTATTATAAATGTATTTGCATGTCAACATTCATCACTAAGATTTGGTGATGAGAGCTATTACTAAGATTTGGAAGGTTTTTGTTTGACCACACTACAGAAATGAACTTATTTTTAGAACTGCATCTTACCACCCTTTATTAAAGCTATGTAGTAAAAATTAGCAGATGAGAGTGGGATACTATAGGGTTTCTGAGAGCAGTAGCAAACTAAACAGGCATACGGATATTGAAAATGAAAAACATGAATTTTTATAACAGTTTCTTCAACAAGACTGAAAATCATATAACCTTTTATTGTGTGTTACATGGTAAATTTTTGTTTTCTGAATTTTTTAAAGAGCTTTCCAGAATTTTTTGTTTAAAAAAAACTGGTAATATGTGCCCTAAATTTAGTAGAATGCATATTATTGCCATATAAATAAACATAGTAAAATTTTATATAACTTACCTATTTTTTTTAGGTGTCCAAAATGATGAGTCAAATTTCCATGCAAATTTGTGGTAAATTGATAATCGGGTAACTGAAACCACCTCTATAAGAACTTTTTTCTTACCCAGACAAGGTAGGGCACAGTATAGCCTAATATGGCTATTGTGCCATAAAATCCACAACCAACCAACTTAGCCAGACAGTGGTCTTTTGGTTATCTATAAGTAAAAATAGATTTTGTACTATTTAATGAAGATGACAGCTTTAGTTCAGTCCCCCCCCCCTTATGGGTTTTACATCAATTAACATCATTTACGAAAAGAAAAATAAATCGTTTGTGGCCCTGAAAAAGTTGGCGGATACCCTACTGTATATAATTTGAATGACTTGATGTTATGCTGAAAATTGGAGGCCTGTGTATATTTGGAATTCATTTAGCAATTACTTGTACCTTTTTTTTTCTGTGATAACATTTGATTTATTTTAAAGTTAATAAAGTTTTTGTTTGTTTTGAACTTCAAGAATGTGCTAGGTAGCCGAGTGAATACAACTGACAGATTAAGGCGTTTACGACTGAGGATGAAAGCTAGTGGCTATGATGCCTATATTGTACCATCAATTGATGAACATCAGGTAAAAAATATTAAATTAGTAGAGATCTAAAGTCTGCTATCTTCTATTCAATACTTAATATTATTATGATGTAAATAACAATAGCATCTGATATGTTTTAATTTTATCAAAAATTGATTTATCTCTTTTAAAGTTTTCAATATTTTTAGACTTCTGTAACTTAATTTTTCTATTGTAAGCAACAAAGGAAAATGTAAGCCTTAATGATGTTTAATCGTGATATTTAAAATTCAGGTGCTAAATCTTCTATTACATTTATTATTTCATTATCTTTCCACTGTCCAGCAAAATAAATATTTTTAGTTTATGATTCATAATAACGCTATTTATTTTTTCAAGTTAATGTACTGTATTTATTTGAAAAATGTAAGTATTCTTTAATATCGGACAGTTGTACCTCAACTTTTGTTATTAGAATGGTTAGTAGATAAATTACGAACTGTTTGACATTCATGTGTTTGATATTATTTTTTTATTTGTACTGACTGTAATCATAAACTGTTTGATATTAAAGAAATCTTCAAATAAATATAGTACATGCCTAAAAAACTATTGTTTGAAATTAAGGTGCTGAATTGTTAGTTATAAAACTTATATGAAATTGTATTAATAAACATTAAATTTAAATATTATTTTTTATGATTAAATGTTTTTATAGGAAATTATTTTTTACTTTTTTTATATCGTGGAATATTACTTGAATTAGAAGTATTAATATTTAGTAAGCTATAAATTAAAATCTATATGGACATTTTGAGCATTGATTTTCAGAGCTGGAACTGTGGGAATTACTTTCAATAAATGATAGATTATTTTTAAGCTAAATGTGATAGTTTACTTCTTATTGATGATTCATTCATAAATTAGTATTTTTAATAATTTCTGTGAAAGATAAATTCATCATCTACCTCAAGTTGGTTTTGTAAAAGTATGATAGAATCTATTCTCCTTTCAGAAATTTGCAAATCTAGCACTGCACTTCTAAATAGGTTTTATCACAAACTATTTTGCTCCCTCTTTTTTTACTTCTACTTCCATTGAGTATGGTACTCGTAAACATGTTGATTTGACATTTAATTGGCACTTTATTGGTAGATTCCTTATACCCATCCTATTACAATGATTTTAATGGCCTGACTTTGGGAAAAATTCTATACAATTTCTCCAATCATGTTCCCTAGACCCCAAAACCATCCCTCTCTTAAAGGTTATATATAGGTACAGGGGTGTAGTGGAGCCAGTATGCCCTTTTGGCACTGTTTTTTTTTTTATGACAAATAAATAAGGAAATTTGTAAAAACCTCCTTAAAATATCATGATCTTTGTCATCCAGGTTAGTGCGTTCCACACTGCTTGCTTTGCGACTACACCACTGTATAGGTATGATGCTTTGCCCATGTAATCTACTGAACATGGCAATTGCAGTAATTCTGATTGGATTTGAACTGGCAAGGAATGTGTTGTAGGAAGGATAAAAATTTTGTCCAAGTACGTAGATAGGCCATCCAACTTAAAGGGAGTGGAAATGGATCAAGACTGAAATTTTCATTTCCCCAGAATTCCTGCACTCGTGAGGCTAATTAGAAAGATAATTCTAATTAAAAAGATAATTCTAATTAGCCAAATTATCTCTTCACAGATGAAATTCTGAAATGGTTACTTCTCTTCTTTATTTCATACTAGCCGCCTTCGACGACCAGCTTGTTCGCTGGAATATGATTTCAGTTGTATCTTGCATCATTTTATATTCACGGTTCTCTTAACAATGTAATTTTAAGTTTTCAGATTGTGGTAGATATTTAACCCATGTTGTATTAGTGACCTTGTACCTGTTTTGTTCATTGTCTGTATAAATGTCTTTAATGGAGTCAAATAACTGTAAACTCTAATTCCATGTTGTCAGCACTATCTTCACTTTCTTATTCCTCTTGTAAAATATGCATAAAATGATGCAGCACATTTTATGGACAACGGCATGTTAGCTGGATTAAAACATGTTGAAAAAAGAATGAAAACATAGTAACCATAGCATTTCAGCTTATGTTTCTTAATATAAACAAAGTATTATCTTGAGAGCTTTGTTTGCAGATTTAATAAAAATTTTAATGAAATAAAATATGAAAGCAAAATGTATTAGGATATTATCTCGGATTACAACAATGAAAGAGAAATACGCAATTAAATATTTGTTTAAACAATGAAAATGGTTTGAGTTGCATTGCAACAATGAAAAGTATTGTTGTAAATTATGCAAAAAAATATTTTTAAAAATTTATTAAAATTCAAGATAATATTGTATGGCAACTTAATTGATAGCATTGAAAAAGTAATTTTTTGCTCTTTCAAATGGTGTAAAAATGATTTTTGTGCTGTAATGTTTTCAGAATTCATTAAGAAAAAACGCCCAAATTTCACTTAATTTTTAATTAATTAAAATTTCAAAAAGGACTCCAAGGTGCACATTCCCACCCTCCAAAGTTTGTTCCAAATTTCGTAGCTCTAAGTCCAGCAGTCTGCCCTGTAGAGTGCCCCCCCACACAGACACACACACATTCTCCTTTATTATAAGTAGAGATGCATATAAGTGTGAGCATTGTATTTTATCCAAACTTGCTCTTCAAATACATTTTAGTTTATTTTATCTGTGTTTTTATGTTATAGAGCAAAATGATGACCGATCATGATAAACGTCGAGAATTTATTTCTGGATTTACCGGATCATCAGGTATAATGAATAATTTTATTATTTCAGTCTCTTATCTACAATTATTTAATAATTTTTTTAAATGGAATTCTCAATGTTTCTTTATATATAGGAACTGCTGTAATCCTTTCTGAATTGGCTGCCTTGTGGACAGATGGAAGGTACTTCATTCAAGCAGAGCAAGAACTTGACTGTAATTGGATTTTAATGAAGAGATATGAGCCTGGAGTGCCTGAACCTGATGACTGGATCATTCAAGTTCTTGGTGCAGGAGGAAATGTGGGAGTTGATCCAAAACTGCTTCCTTACAATGTGGTACATATATTTAGATGTATGATAAACAGGGATTACATAAGTGAAGTTCATCTGATAATTAAAAAGTCTTTTATTGTGCAAAATTCTGAGTCTGATGAGAATTGGCCACATGCAAATAAAAAGTTCAATTCTTTTTTTAAAAAACATTTTTAGTTGAACAAGAACTTGTCAATGAATTTTAAATGAAACCCAAGTTGTAAAATATTGGAACTTTGAGTGGCTATTAATTTAAAACAGGAGCTAGGTAGTAAAGTTATATTCAGAATAATTATGAATGTTTTAGGCAATAGCAAATTCTGAGAAATTTTAATTAAGTTGTGCTTCTCACAAGCAGTTACAATTTGTATGAGTTAATGATATAGTATAATCTTCAAGAAGTAATATATATATATATATATATATTACTGTTATAGTTTTGAAATATTTCGTGAACAATAATTCATCTTAATTAAGACAGATGGCTTACTTTCATATTTCCAATTTTTATTTTTTAGTGGATGACTTTGAAAGAAAAGCTAACTCATAAAGGCCTAAACCTCATGGAGGATAGCAGCAATCTCATTGATGACATCTGGAATATACCACAGGGTCGAGCTCCTGAATCCATCTCTCATGTGTTCATACATGATGTAAAGTATACTGGTAATTCTGATTCTCAGATTTTTTTTGCATGCCTTTTGTGATTATTTACATCTTCAATTATTTTACTTTTGTATCCCCAAAATAATTTGGTTAGCTGAAGGTGTTAGTGGAACCAACATTAGCAGTTGAATATGTATGGAACTGAGTGTATATCTTGTAGTATAGTTTTCTGCCTGTGAAGTGATTTTAATCATGTACATGTGATCATATCTAATATGCCATAACCAGGCCATTTGCAGTCATTAGTGTAAAACTGACTGCGTCATCAAAAAAAATTTATGTCATGGCCTACATTCAGCATATATTCACTTATAAATATTTGAAAAAAAGTTGTATGTGAAACTCAGTAAAAGGTTTTACAGCAACATTCATTATCTCATTTCCTGGAATGATGACATGAGATCTATGAAGTAAAGCAAAATTTCATAAACCGACTAAAATTTGTAACTGATTCTGCAACATCTTGAAGGTATGAGTGATCATGCAAATTATGAGCGACAGCTTACAAGAGACTCCAGGAATCTGAATGCACTATAGCCCTTATTAACCCTTGCTGCTCAACATACTTCAAAACCATCTATATACTGCTATTATCTTTGAGATAGAGACGGGTGTAAAGACATATAATTGACAGCTTACTACATAATCTTCCCAATCTTAAGACTAAACAGTCCATACAATTCGATGTTATGATATTGCTGTTTAAAGCTTTTTGGATATTAATGAATTATTTCATACAAGTTGTTACTTTTTTAATATGTTTGAAGGACTTTATTGTTGGGTGTTTTTTTTTTTTTTTTTTAACCATCCGTTATGTTTTTATTGAAAAGCTTTTTGTACATAAATTACTTTGAAAAAAAGAAAATATTTCTGCATGAAATGGTTTTCAAACATAGCAATAATTTATAAATAATGCTTTATATCATAAAGCAAAATGGGCATTTAGTTAAAGGGAATTATTTATTAAGTCAGACTAAACCATGATTTATAACTTTTTATTTTAATTTTGTAATTGCAAATTTATTTTTAACTATTTTATTTGTCTCTTTTATCTAATTTTGTTACAATAAAGACATTTTAAACATGATGTTTTCACAAAAACTGTAAAAACTTTTTTTTTAATATTTAATATAATTTTTTTATTCTGCAGTTTCAATCGCTTATCCTATGTAATGCATGATTATTATTTCTTTAATAAATCCAAAATTCATTCCTTATTAATAAAATGTATAGGGGCACACAATATATTGTGAAACATTGAAGAAAAATAAAATATTGTTTGTTTATTATAAAAGCTAATAAAATTATACAGGGTGTATCAGTACAGAGGTTACAAACTTTCAGGACAGATAGAGTACACCTATCACATTCCTGTGAGGAAATGTTCAATTCACATAACTTCCATGTGTGGTTGGAGGAGAACCCGTGCAGCCCAGGAACAGTTTTCAGTAAATGTATGGGCCGGCATGGTAGGAGACCACCTCGTCGGGCCGTACTTGTTGCCCAAACGTCTGACAGGTGCAAACTATCTGATCTTCCTTCAGCAAAACTTGCTGCAGCTCTTGGACGACGTGCGCGTATCCACTGCTATGCGTTCTTCCATGGGGTTTCAGCATGATGGGGCCCCCGCCCATTACAGCATTGACATGCGTCTCCACCTGAATGCAACGCATGGCCAACAGTGGATCGGGCGGGGTAGTCCAGTGCTTTGGCCTGCTCGATCGGCAGACCTCACTTGCCTTGATAACTTCTTATGGGGGTGCATCAAGTCGCTGGTGTACGAAACTCCCGTTAACAGTGCTGAAGACCTTGTTGCATGCATCGCGGACAGCTGCTGGGGAAGTCCGGGATGCGCCCGGTATTTTCCCTAATATTTGATATTCAATGCGCCGGAGATGTAAGGTCTGCATCAAGGCCCAGGGACGTAATTTCGAACACTTACTTTGATGATGATCGTTGTTTCTTTAATGTTCTTGTTCCTTAATTTTTTGCTGTACTAAGAATAATAAACATATTTTCTCCTCTTATTCGTGTCCTGTGTCGTCACTACCGCTCCAGGAAAGCGTTTCCGACCGTGCATTGCTATGTGATTTCCCATCGTCTAGGTGTACTCTATCTGTCCTGAAAGTTTGTAACCGCTGTACTGATACACCCTGCATATGTCTTTTTCATTAATTAAACTGTCAAAATACATTTTTATGCATTTTTTCCACCAATTTGCTTTATAGAAGATTATCTCTCATGTTCTTAACTACAATTTGTGTTCTTTAGAATATTTTATTATAAAATATTAAATGTGCGTAATTTGAAACAGGACAGCCTTGGGAGGACAAAGTGAAGAAGCTGAGGGAGATATTGAATGATAATGGAGCCAATGGAACAGTTGTAACTGCCTTAGATGAAATTGCATGTAAAATTCACTTTACTTTAAAAGCAGTGATATTTATTATTTCTCTATAATTTTAGAAATTAAGTTAATTATATTTATTAACATTTTAATTTTGTAGTTAAAATATTTTAACTGTGTTTTTTTTTCGTGTTTTAAATCTATTTTTAAAATTAAGCACTAATCTTATATTTATTCTGCTTGATAAGTTAGATCATTTATTATTAGAATACCATTTTAAATGGAATTTTTTTTATCAATATTCTTATTCATTATGTTAAAACTGGTTATTGAGGTATTATCATAGATATTGTTATAGAATATAACTAACTGTAAACCTGGCGTTGCTCGGGATATATATTTTTTCATATACCAGCCTCCTGTTTTTGTTTTTCCCCCCTACAAATAGTGTCACTAACTTTCTCCAACAAATATAAATCTTCTTTGAATCCTTTCTTGTAGAATTAAAACTTTCAAATATAGCCTTTTTATCATCTTATAACTGTATGGTTTGAATGAAAATTCAAGAAAATTCGAGAGAAAACATTTAATTAAAACAATATATATTTCAATAAACTAATACAGCTTTACAATGACCAAATATACTTATACTGGCTTACTGCGAAACTTCTAGATGCAATGTTTTATAAATCAGATAATGAAAGTCAAAATCACTTGAGAAACAATCCTCACTCAAAAGAATTTCGCCTCTCATTCTCTTCTTTTTGGCGTTTGAGTGCCTGACTGGAAGAATCATTCCTTCATCTTCTCCCTTCGATAGAAACAGGACTTGGTTAACCTTTAACCCCTTCGGGACGGATGCTCGCTGAAGGAAGCACTCCCACAGGACAGGAGTTGGCAAGCACCCACTGCCCACCGGCCAAAGCATTTTCTCCCATTAAGCCTAACATGCATTAAATTTCATAAAAAGTATGCGTTATAAAATAATGCATAAAAAAGTGCCCTTTGCATAAAAATGAAACCATTTTGAAATTTGTGCTAAAAGATATCATATTCTAAATCGCAAAAAAAAGTTTAATTAAAATACTTGATTTTTAATAATAAAAAATAAAAAGAGTGTATTTCACTATAATTGAAAGTACCTAAATAAACACTAGATTACTGATCCAAAGTATGAAACACAGGAAAAAAATATTTACATTTAACATTATAAAATACTTCAAGAAAATTGTAATAATTAACTCTTCAAAGCGTTATGAAAAAATCTTCTATTTTAGTACTCCATTGACATGACAGAATTGGAACCGACATATTAGTACCATCCTCTTCTAATTCAGAATTTAAGATTTAGAACTGTGTGAAAAACTCTATTTATTGCTTTGTTACTATCATCGGAAAAATCCATAGATGGATCATTTAAAAATGTAAATATTTCCTCCTTGGAAAGATAACACGTTCTTTTAGCCATAACTACACAAATAAAACTGAGAGGCATAAAAACCCTTGACAGAATATCTTCTATAAAATCCCAACCCAAGCGAGAGGAGAAATTATAAGCAACCACTACAAAATGAGTTAAAGAGCTCCTTAGCATGTGCTTCTCCTTACACGCGTTTGTTTATACTCCTGAAAACCCAATGATTCACAGACACATGACTGACTACAATCTGACCTCGGAGAGAGAAATATTAATGTATGGGCCCCATCTTTTGAAAGAAACATAGAATAGTAATGCCATCTGATAGAAAACATTTTGTTCCAAAGGCACTATCCCACACAGGCAATTTCGCCATAACGCACGGATGCGGTGCTTGACCGTTTGAGGAATCTAGCACAAACACACATATGTGCCACTCATCCTGAAGGGGTTAATGACTTTACATGCTGATAGTGGCGTATCGAGGGTAAGTGGTGCTCAGGCCATACTATACTTTTTTTTCTCCTCTTTCCCTTCATCGTAAAAGCCTTAACCTGCGTAAGCGGCACTCTGGACATGGTATTTTTCGACTCCTTATTGTATTTGACTTTAAAAAGTAACGCTAGCATATTAACGTTTTGTCAAGATGGTCAGTGCTGCAGCGTGAGTAAGTGGTGCCCAAGGAATATGATTTTTTTACCCCATTCGTCATTTGCTTAGTAAGCACAAATGGCCCTTGGAGCCTGGTATTAATGCAGTAATGTTTTGTCTCCATGGCACCCCTAAAACTGGCATCTGCAACATCTATACTTCACTTACTCCGTGGTCGCTATGCCACTTCACACTGATTAGGATCATTTAAAAGTTTGTGAATTTTAAATGAAACATTGCATTTTAACTAAACTAACATTATTGGATGTTTGAGTGCATTTTAAAAGCTACAAAATAAAAACAGTTAAGTGCATGCTACGAAATAACAGTGGAAGTAAGAAGTCTACCTTGACCAAAAAAAGCAATATTTTCTTAATTTTAATAGAGGTGACTAAAGAATGATGACTTAACGTGAATAAAGGATTTGATGAAACAATAAATTGGTTTAAATTTGATTTCATAACAATAAAGGCATTATTACAATTTGAGTTGAAAATGAATTTTGAAACCTTAATTACAGTTAGAGAAAAAATTGTACAGCAATTAAATTGATATCATTAAAAAGATAATTTTTTGCTCTTTAAGGTGATGTAAAAATTTTTGTACCATAAGTATTTCAGAAGTTATTGGAGAAAAACGCCCAAAAATAGCTTAATTTTTGTTATTTAATTATATAAATGAAAACTTAATTTGAATTTTAAAATAATTTTTACTTTGTTGGCTCCCTCTTGTGCTAATCCATCACTGTGACAAATTTGGTCGCCGTAAGTCCAACGGTGTGGGCGTGCATAAAGAACCAAAAATGAACACACAAACATACTTTCCTCTTTTATATATAAAGGATTTTGCAAAATTGGAAAGCAATTTATAGAAATTTCTTTCTGTCTTAGCTACCATAAATTTAACCTAATTATTTTTCTATATCTCTTTAAAAAATGGTATGTGAGAAATTGATATTATTACAATGTTGCTCGCATTTTATATTTTAGACAAAAAAAAAGTTCAGTTTAATGAAAAAAATTAGTTTGCATTTATGTGTTTGTATTAACCATGTGTTGCATTTTAATATAAAGATATCTGGAATGTCATATATGTCTAAATGTCATAGCCTGAAAAAAGTTACATTGTTTTGCTTTAATTCACAAACTAAAACTTTTTCAAATCTGTCTAATCTTTAATCAAAAAGTGGTGGAACTCAAATTGGTATTTTTGTTAGAGTATATTAATAATAAAGGATTTTTAATTATATGTAATGATAAATGACAATTCTTTGATTTCTTCAAGCGGAATGTTTATAAAACTTCTCATGCTGTTCCTTATAAGTATTCAGTTTGATCAAAATCTGTGTAATTTTTTAATAACTGTGCACTTTAAAGTGATATTTAATGACGCACTTCTAAACATTAATGTAAAATACAATAACTTGCTCTTATGGATTTTTTTTTATATCCTTGGTGAGTTTATAAATAATGGATGTCTCATAGCAGCTCTAAGTGTGTGTAGCATAGGCTGAAGTTCATTTCTAGTAGCTTTGTAACCTTATATTCATCCACATTGAGGAAATCATTAAGAATGAAATCTTAGGAAAAGTTTTAATAACTTGTTGAGTGGTGAAAAATTATATTAGTTTAGAATTTTTAATCTCTGAAAATTTTTCTTTTTTTCTTATCTGATGTTGGTAGAACAAACTGATAATTATGAAGTGGAAATACTGAAAAATAAAGCTTATAAAGTAATTAACAAAAAAAAAACATTAAAAATATCTTAATACTTTTCTTTCATACTTCTTAATTATTCATTTAATTTCTTTAAAAAAAGTTTCTTTTCTTCAACACTTTTTTAATATGTTTACTTCAGGTTTTGACTTAATGCATAGGCTTTTCACGTAACCATTTGTTGTAAAACCATGATCTCCGTCGAAATCTCTAACTATTCATATTGAATTCTCATTTGTTAGCAATAAGAAATAAACATGCAGTAGTTTCCAGCATTTATCTCCCCCCTCCCCTCTAAAAAAAACATAGCACTTATTTAAAAAATTTTTAGAAACTGAAAAAGTAAGCATAAAATATAGTGAAACATTTTTAAAATAAAATTTTTTACATTATTATTATTTTTTATTATTATTATTATTGCTATTAAAAATCTTTGGAAGTACACATATATGTATGTTAATAACATTAATATTATGAATTATTTGAAATTCTGTCAGATTCTTACTCCATTGTATTTTTCCAATTTTTTGAAATGGGGTTGCAGTTATAGTGGCTCAGTTATAATGCATGGAATAATTGTTTTAATTTAAAGAATATTTCAACTTATTTAATATTGTAAATATCATTTTATATTTCATTTAATTTTGTTGGCAACATGCTTTAATAATTGATAGAATTTTTTTTCTTGTTTTTATTATTATTTTTCCCTTTTTTTTTTTTTTTTTTTTTTTTTTTTTTTTTTATTTAACCTTTTTTTTTTTTTTTTTGCTTCAATGTTCATGATAAAAAAATGTATTTTTCATTTTATTTTTCCTAAACACACTTTTCATGGCTTCTCATGAAATGAGAAGAATATTGAGAGAACATTTTTGGAGCATTTTTTAAATATTTAACATAATATTCTTATTTCATGGAAGCAATGAAAACTTTGTTGAGGTAAATAAAATAATAAATTTCAGACCTCATTTTGTTATGCACATTGAAGCAAAAATGGATAATAGTAAAAATAAGACAAATAAAATTACATGACTTCTAAAATTGAATGAAAAATAAAATGCTATTTACAATATTAAATAAGGTAAAATACTTTTGAAATTAAAACAATTATTGCATGTACTATAATTCAGCCACTACACAATCACTCTTGAGTAATTCCTGTCGTATAATTTGTAATTTAAAATTGGTTTCTTGTAAATTGCAAATTTTCTACTGTATTAATAATGTAGCAAGTTGCACCCTTTATTTGAGTTCTTTATTTTTTTCCTAATTAGGGTTGTTCAACTTAAGAGGGAATGATATTGCTGACACTCCTTTATTTAAAGCATATTCTTTTATATCAACAAATCAGATAAGGTATTTATGGGCCTTTTTACATTGATTATTTGCCAATAACATAGCTACTAATTAATATTCAAATTCATTGCGATTTTCTTTTTCAGATTGTATATAAGACCACTGAAATTGACTCCAGAAGTTGAAAAGCATTTATGTCCGAATTTAAATAATTCAGAATGTGTGAAGGTATGTTAAATTATTTTTGCCACTGCATCAATATATTCTGCAATTTTTTTCATATTTTTTGTATCTCATCTAAATGTTTTGTCCTTTTATTTGCATTAAATGTTACATTTTAAGAATAGAAGCATTATTTATCACCAAGTTATTTGAAATTTAATTGTTTATGTATGAGTTTGAAAGTTCTGTGAATTTTTTCTTTTTTGTTTGCATATTATTTTTGTTTACAAAAACAATTTTGTGAAATTAATGAAGACTCTTTGTTTATATGTTTATTATAATTTTATACAATGTGCTTTCTATCTTTGCTCTATTAACCCATTCAGGTATATGTGATCATTGTTTCTGTACCCTACAGCCCATTGTCTCAGATATTCGATTTCTCTTTCCCTTCCCTACAGCCCATCATCGCATACATGCAATTTCAACTTGGAACATTTTATTTGAGTTTTAAGATGGCGGTAATGTCCGTTACAATTTTCCAATGTTTCACGGAGTGTTGACCTTCAGTATGCACTTTTGGTTCTGTTTTTTTATATTATTATTATTATTGGATCAAGGCCATTTGAACATGTAAACAAATACACGTGTCCTCTTCTTCCGAAATGATTGCATCAGTTTTATTTTATTAGCCATGGCAAAAAGAGTGAAATATATAAGTGAGAGCGAGATTTCTAAATTGCTGAACGAATCAGATAATGAAACGGGGAAAAGTAATTTTTCAAATACAAGCGACAGTGAATCGGACTGTTCAGATGACACAGAAATAATTGATTATTTCGATAATAGTGCAAACAATTTATGTGCGAGTGATTGGCAAATGGACATCAAAGGGTTACCATCCCTGGAGTTTTCTGCAAATAGTGGGATCTACATAAACATTTCAGAGCCAGTTGAAAAATAAATAGATTTTTTTTTTAATTTTTTTTTCATGAATGAAATGATCGAAATTATAATTGATGAAAAAAATAAATTTTCAAAATTTATTTTTGAAAAATCAAAAACGGAACCAAATTCATCAAAATCACAAGAACCTAAATGCATTACAGAAGTGACAGGAAATGAAATAAGAGTGTTCATGTCTTTGATTATACTAATGACTATAATCAAGAAACTTACAATTAAAATGTCTTTTTCTTCAAATCCAATACTTGGCACTCCTTTTTTCAGTTTTTTCATGTCAAAAAATAGATTTTGGGAAATTTTGAAATGTCTGCACTTTACATCAAAACCAGATGCAAAAAAAACTTGAAAAGGTAAACCCAGTTCTGGCAAACTGATAAAATATTTCAGAGCTCTTTATATTCCCGAAGAGAAATTTCTGTTGATGAAAGTCTTTTTTCTTTGGAAAGGAAGACTCGGCTTCTGTCAGTACATTCCTTCTAAACGATCTCGGTATGGCATAAAAATTTATAAATTATGCGATTCCAATTCTGGATATATTTGGAATTGTCTTGTCTATACTGGGAAAGATACTGAGCTTATGGAGCCTGGTGCACTTTATGGAGAGCATGTTGTTAAAACTTGATTGGCTGATTTAGAAAATAAAGGCTGTAATCTATACCTTGATGGATTTTTTGTTTTGAGCTAGCCATTCATCTTTTGCAAAAAAACCACAAATATGTGTGGCACTGTCCAAAGAAACAGGAAAGGCATGCCAAAAGATTTACCTAGTCATTTTCCAAATGAATGTATTGTTGCGTTTCAGAAAGAGGGTATTAATGTGATTGGATACAAGGATAAAAAGAAAGATATCTTCATGTTGACAACATTTCTAAGGACTAATTCCTACAGGGGAAAAAAACAGAAAAACAGGAGAGGATATAAAGAAATCACATTGTGTTGTTGATTATAATAAATGCATGGGAGGAGTTGATACGGGAGTCTCTATTATGCATCACTACCCAGCTTTTCGAAAAACTGTGAAATGGTACAGAAAATTATTTTTCGGGTTTTTGGACATGGTATTATTAAATTCAAACATACTATTCTGCAAACAAAAAGGCATAAAAATGTCATCTGTGGAGTTTCGAACAAATTTTGTTCAGCAAATGATCGAAGGATACAAGGAAATTAAGCCCACAAAAGTACAAACTGCATTTACATTTGCCAATCCTTTGCGATTAACTGGACATCATTTCCCAAATTTATATGTAGATGCTAATGGTAAAAAGTCAAGAAGAGAGTGTTTTGTATGCAAGTAAAAGCTCTTTGAAAAGAAAAAAACGCAAGTTAACTTTTTATAAATGCAAAACTTGCAATGTAGGGGCTTTGTCCTGAACAATGTTTTGAAATGTATCGTAAGCTTCAAAACTTTTAAATATTATATAATAATTTTCTTGCATTGATCTTATATTTTCTTATATTCAATTTTCTAATATTTTAGCTGTATTTTGAATACTCGTGTGCAATTTTATGTGTATGTGTTTAACTTTTTTTATTAAATTAAAACCATTTTCTTTAAAATTTGCAATTATTTTTTTCAATATCTCGAAAATTTTTTACAGTATATTCAGATACTATCAATGATAATAAACTGTGAATTTCAATGTATTTAATTGCAGTAATGATTTTATATGAATTTTTTAATGAAATTGGTCTTAATCTGCCCAGAAAATTGCCCGGTCCCGTACATACACTTTCGGAGCGTGCGGGCCTGGAGGAGTGCTTCCTTCTCCTTTTGCTGGTCCTGAATGGGTTAAGAGAGCACATGTTTGCTATAGCAGTATCTTTCTCTGTTTCCCGTGCTAATTATTCCAATACCGAAAATGAAAATGTCTAGAAAAATTATTTCACTAAATAGTCATTTCAACTTTTTTTAAATCATGTTTTCATGGCTTTATTTGTTTCAACTTTATATTTTTCTTTTTCTTCATTTTCTTGAAAAGTTAGAAGACTATGTCTATGCTTTTGGAGACATGAAAAAGGTTATACCTGAGTCAGGAAAAATTTTAGTTTCTTCATCTTCAAGTTATGCTGTTGTTAATTTAGTACCTGAGGTAAGTAATATAATTATGTTTCAGGATTTTTTTTTCTTTTTTTTTTTTGCTACTTTAATTCAAGTAAGTTAAATTCAAAGGTTATCAGTGCTGAAAAAATACAATGTGTCCACAAAATCTCTTTACAATTTCTAAAAATTACTATAATGGCAGTTGATGACATATGCTTATCAAATTTATCCCATGTACTCAGTCATTGTCAAAGTTTGCAATTATGTTGCATTTGTCTATTTCAGATCCTTCATTGATGAAGGAGAGGCTGTTGAAACAAATTACCTAAAAAATGGCAGCAGGGTGGTGTGGCTACAACTTTTATCACCTGGGGCAAACTTTCAGCATGCCGCCCTTCCTTTACAAGTTTCATAAACTTGAAAATAAAAATAATAAATTCCTGGGGGGGGGAATTAATTTTATCACGCACGTCTGACACCCTTGATCTCTGCAGATAGGTTGCGAAATTGTACATCTATCACCAGACTTTCTTTCATATACCGGCAATTTACTGAAAAAAGGCAAAAAATATAAATTAATTACAATAAATATTTTTTTATATATACAATGATTGAACTAGTGCCAATACTCTTATTTATAAAACTGTTTTCCTACATGTCTGATTTTGCTGCTGCTTTCAAAGTGCTTCCCCTATAGTTATGCCACTGCTCCTCTGGAAGAGACTCAATCTGCATCATGGGATGTATCTTTCTGTGAGGTTATGTTAAACTCATTGTGTATCAACAAAAATGCAGGATATTAAAGACCTATAGTAAAAGATCACTTAAATTTTTTTAAAAGAGATCACTTAAAATTTTTTAAAAGAGATCACTTAAAGATTTTATTTCATTTATCATTCATGATGATGCAATGTTATTGAGAACATGGCAAGAAATCATGCTCGCTCTTGATGTACTTCATGCAACTAATGATGTCTATAAAGATATCATTCATTTTATTACACCTTGAATGTGTACTCCTCATTTGCAATATTTTTTACAGATTTGTCAATTCATTTGTTGCCTTAATAAAATCTTGAAATTGTAAAGAGTCTTTGTGGAGACTCTGTATAAAGCAGGATGAAAAAGACATATAGGTAGATTTGTTTGTTAAAAATACAATAAAAAATTCTTACAATAATGTAAATAATACTTTCTTCCTATCACCTGGATCTGTTCTCTACTACAAGCTTTCTGTGAGAACCTTGTTACCTTGGAAGAAATTTTATTTCAGTAATTACTTTCATATCTAAAAGTGATTATTCTCACTGATAAACACTTCCAATCAGAAATAATTTCATGTACAAAATTTTGAGAATTTTCAAAACTGGTTAGTATATTTTTTGAAAAATATTTTAAATTTCTGTGAACAAAACTTGCTACCAAACAGTAGATTTAAGTCATGATTAACTGAAAAACATTGCAGTGTTGGGGACATGTTGACCTGGTCTCAGTTTCAAGACCAAAGAGTTCCAATTTCAAAATCTAATTCTATCGAAGAACTGCCATGTAAGCAAGTGTGGTGTACATTAAATCCTTTGGGGTCTAATAACCTCCTGTTAGTTCGGTGCAAAGGTTGGAGAAGGTGTGTCGGCTCAGGTGTTGTCCTCACCATCCGACCATGGTTTAACCCTATGAGCCCTATCCCACCTCAAACTGCCCATTCGACAGAAGCCGGACTCGGGCGGTTTTGGGCGCCTGGGTGAATTTTTTAGGAAAAATGAAATTCCTTTCTTTGTTGACAATTAATCGGACAACCATAGTTGTCGACCTGGAATTTCTGTAAAAAACTTGACGATTCCATTCTGTCTTTGTGAATGAAAATTCACTCCAGGTTTTGAGGCAATGGAATTCTCACTCTAGCCAGGTTCAGAGAGTTAAAAATTAAGCGGTCTGTCCCAAAATAGCCTTCATGTTACTGCAAAATAGTACATAAATTTAATTAAATTAAACATTACTTTGTTAACCTTCCATCGGATGAGCCCTCTGTACCAGCATGAAAGATTGCATGCTTTTTCTCGATACACTGGTGTAAAATTCAAATTTATATAAGTCCAGTAACTGAAATTTTAGTAATAATGGGCTAATAAGTGTGTTTTAGCTTAAAGTATGTTAGACTGAATTCATCATGTGCATGTCTCCTACACACACATAACTTTTGGAAAGTAAAAACAGGACCTAGCCCTAACTGGGAGTAAAGTCAATAGACTGAAAAAAGCCCAAGTGTCTCTTTCTCCATTGAGGTCAGGGGAGAACTAGTAAAATTACAGCAATTTAAAAATATGAAGTCATCTGTACACAAATTATTTAATTAAGAAATGACCCCCCCCCCCAACCAGGTATTACTGGAGAGGCTGTTATCTCCAATGAGTCATCTATTCACTTGCCTAAATTCCTTTAGCAACAAGATGCCAGATGACCATAAATTGCTTTCAACAAATAATTGGTTACCATCAAATAGTGTAACTCATTTATCTTGTATGTAGATTGAAATTTATTAAAATTAACAAGTAATGGATTTTTTTTTTTTCAATTTCTGTTACATTTGCTTGACCATAAAGTTACT
>BGPR01007701.1:0-69229 GCA_013235015.1 Araneus ventricosus
GTGACAGCTTAGGCCATAAAGTTGATGTCTAGGTATAGTAAAAAGGCTATGCGCTACTCGATGAGGCAACTTACAACGCCGTCTATCGGCACATTTTGGAATTAGCGGTCCTATCTCGTGAATGGTGAAAGATACGAGAAAAAAGTCAATTAGAAAGTTATAGAGCACTCTCGATTTAGTGCGAAAAGATACCTTGCGCACATTAATACTCAAAACAGAACGTAAAAAATGAACATTTGTTTGATTGTGACTTTCAACACTATGGCGCCGTGAAACGCGAGCGAAGCGAGAAATCCAATACAGAGTGCAAATTTGTATAGTGGCTAACGGAGAGCATTTTGAGCAATATAAAATATAAATAAATGATCCAGAAGACAGGGACGTGTCGCAATTTCTTTCTTCCACTCTTTATGACATGTCAATTTTCGAAATCGTGACCAAACAAATGTTCATTTTTTGCATTCTGTTTTGAGTATTAATGTGTGCAAGGTATCTTTTCGTACTATATCGAGAGTGCTCTACAACTTTCTAATTGACTTTTTTCTCGTATCTTTCACCGTTCACGAGATAGGACCGCTAATTCCAAAATGTGCCGATAGACGGCGTTGTAAGTTGTCTCATCGAGTAGCGCATAGCCTTTTTGCTATACCTAGACACCAACTTTATGGCCTAAGCTGTCACCGTTTAGAAGTTAAGGGAGGTGTAACGGATATAAGAGGTAACCCTGTATGCTGCTTTTAAAAAAAAAATCCTGTACAGATTAACCGGATGTTTGGACGAGCGAGGTCCGGATAGCAGGACTCTGCTGTATTTAAAATATTGCGTTGCATGGATGCAGTTTTTAAAATAAATAGGGTGTATGACCACTTACCAGTGAAAGGTCCGTCTCCAATAATGATATCAGCAATGTCCAAGTTTTCCTGAGAGTAAAAAAACAGATATACAGATATACATTTATTTTAGCAAATGTGTTATCCCTAATTTCAAAATGTAAGAATTTAAACGCACAAATTTCCGATTTTAAAAAATAAGGAAATATTTCTCTCTTTTAAAATCATTTTATTGTTACAAATGTTACTCTTGGAAAGAAAAATATGCAGTGAAATTTTAATCTTTATTGGGAAAATAATAATTCCTGATCCGAACAGGTAAAATTGGGCGACATAATATTAGTTTACACGATATTAAAATAATTGCAAATAACAAGAAGTCACTAAAAGTTTTAAAATTAATTGCTAAAATACTAATTAGCAACTAAAGCGATTTATTGTTTAATTTTCAATATTAGTTCTTTCTTCCCCCTTGCACTCACACAGACATATTTACAAAAACTTAAAAATCCGTTTTTTTCTCAAATTCACTACTAGATGGCACCATACATGTGAAATCCAAATGTTTTTTAAAAATCAATTGATTTGTTGACATTTAAGCTCTGAAAATTTTAAAATATTGTATTGTCATCAGAAACACACAACTGTATTTTTGATTTGAAGTACATGAAGAAGCGAGTGGAAAAACGATTATAAAATTCCATCTTTACAAACGTGAAACAAATCAAAATAAACAAACTTGATACAAACTTACGGCAAAAGTTTCGTTAATTTTAAAATAATATGAGAGACTTTCGTTGATCACAGCAGCTTCCAGTCGAGAGAGAGCGTCGAAGAGGTAATGTTCTTTGTTTGTTGATCGAGTTTCAGCTCCTGAAATAAAGACGAATATTATTTTTTAAAAAATTGAAAAGAAAATATCCGCAATTATATTGTTTTTATGTAACTTCGTAAATATTCCCGAATGGTTTATACCTATGAATATAAAAGTGAAAATTCATAGATAGTTTGCAAGCTGTAGAAATCCAAACTACTAAATAGATCGTCTCAAAATTTTACTGACGCATGCAAAAACATAAGGAAGGTTTTGGTAAAGATTTCGTGACATTAATTAAGTAGTTGATTTTTTATTAATAAATGAAATGAAAATATTTTCATTCCGAAGAATTTCGGTTATATTAAATATCATATGATAACCTTATTAGCCGCATTTGGCGACCAGCTGGTTCGCCGGGTTTATATGTGGGGGAAAATTTCAATTAAATTTTCTGTGCGTAACTTGATTTTATTGGCTTCCTCAGCAAAGCATTTTTAAACTTCGGTTTTTGATAAACATTAAACGCGTGCTATTTTGGAAACCATTCTGTTCATCATGCTGCGCGCCTCCCTCATTTTCGGCCGTCTCACTTAAAATTTGAACTTTAACGCGATACAGGAATTGATTGAACTTCAACTAATCCTATAACTTGCTTAATGGATCAGGACATGCCCATAAAAAGTATATGGATAGAACCATTCAGCATTGACGTTTTGTGTATAATACCGAATGTTTCATGATTTATGTAATATTTCAGAGAAATTTTGTTTACCGATTCAATAAAACGTTCCGCATGCCACAATAAGAAAACAAAATTGTAAGCCAAACAGAGCGATAATATATTTTAATACATCAAATTATATTTCAGAAAAGAGCATCAAGATAAAGTAATTTATTAAGTGTTACTTCATTTAGTAAGTAATTTATTAAGTATTTAATAAGCAATAATTACTTCAAAGTAATTATTGCTTATTTCTGAAGTTAAGCCTTAGCTGCAATTGCCATAAAATTAAAACAAGTTCAAAAATTTTATTAAAAACATGCTTTAATAAAAAATCAACTTAATATGGAAGAAAATAAGCCGAATATTTATATATACTAGAAAATCACCCGTCATACCATGACGGGTGCAAATTGCATCTTCATTCGAAAGATTTCCGGTCAAATCTGATGTATTTAAATAGATATATATGCGAGAGAAATGTTTAACATTGATTGAAAACAAATAAAATAAACATATGTATTATGACAGGAAATATTTTTTATTTACATATTTCTTTATTCAAAACCCCTCTTGGTAAACAACATTCAGTGTAAAGTATTTTTCGTTGTTTAACAATTTTCCTTGTACTCCAGATGTTTTTGTGAAAATTTTAACGTTGCCAAAAATATTATGAAACTATATCATCATGATTGCAGTACATAATTAGATGCATCGCGGTGTCCAAACTATATCACGCTCATGATGTACCACTGACGAAATTACTACGCTACTGTTTTAAACATGCTTTAATAAGAAATCAACTTAATATGGAAGAAAATAAGCCGAATATTTATATATTGGTTATTAACGATAGAAGAAAACCCAGGATTATTTGTAGCAACAATGAAAACGATTTCCATTTCATTACAACTATGAAAAGTATCAACGCAAAATATATTTAAAAATATTTTCAAAATTTATCGGAATTATAAAAGAATTGTACGGCAATTAAATTGGTATCATTGAAAAGAAAACATTTTGAATTTTAAGATGGCGTAAAAATCCTTTTCTGTTCTGTAATATTTTCGGATGCTATTGCGGAAAAACATGGAAGTTTTTCTTAATTTTTAATTAATGAGGATTTCAAAGAACATCACACAGAAGTGCACATTCCTACCGTTAAAAATATGTTTGTACCAAATTCGGCAGCTGTAAGTCAAATGGTCTGCCTTGTTGAGCGCCAATAGATCCACACACGCAGGCACACATTTGTTTTTATTATTATTGGAGATTTGCGCGCTAACTTCCGTTTTGCTTAAACACCATTTTTAATTTTGAAAATAATTTATCCTCACACTTCGAGAGTGCATGGCCATAATGTATTTACAGCCATAAAAATACCAATGCTTTTAAGTAACTTCTGCAGAGTTAGCATGTCCAGTATTTGTTAATGAATGTCACTGGTCACTGGATTTAGCGAAAAATACAGTATTCTTGGCGATATTTGATAATGGAATTGATTCTTGCTCACATGACACACGTCACGTGTGCTGCGACAAGTTGATTTTGGATTTCATCGCGAATCTTGCAAGAGGAAAAAGGACGTTATTTGACACAGCACAGCTCAAAAAACGCAGTTTTAGATGGCATGCGCGGTTAAATGCGCCGTGCGGCTGTAATGATACATGAAACGCTTCCAACCACTTATTTTCGAATCAAACTTTCAATTCATCAGAACTCATGTTTGAAAAGTTCTCAGTGCTGAACAGTCCATTTCCTATTTAAAGTATTAGAACCATATGGACATAATATATAAAAGTATGCCTGTTCAAAATGCAGTAAAATATCCTTGTTTATTTATTGGATTAATCTTAAGATTTGTATTTCGGTATCACGATTTCAAATGTGCCCCTCATTTTGCCGTGGAGAGTTAAGAAAATTTGCGAGAGACTTTAATTCAATTTTTTCAGAACTGCCGATTTCTATTTGTAACAACACTAATAGAGAACAACAACTTTGATTAAAAGAAAAATATTAATTAGCTTTTTTATTTTTTAAATAGAAGTAAGTTACAGAAAACATTTGACCGCTGCTGGAAAATAGCTAAATGCGTAAAAATAAATCAGAGAAGGTGACAAGTTACTTACTTAACCAGGTTTCACACACGCCAAAATCTTCTATGTTGTCGTCGTCATCTGAAGGTGTCAAAATTCCTTCCGATTTAATGAAGCAAGCTTCATTGCAGTAGTAGAAGCCTCTGAAAATTTATTATTGAATGTTTCAGTAAAGTGTATCTTCGGAATTCTTTTATTAGTAAAACAGAATAATAAATATAAAGTGTGATTCGTTATTTTACTGATGTAATTATTCATTATTTTAGTGATTTAAATTAGGCTTTTGTAAATCATCAAAAAATCCATGAGCTTTTCTCCCTCGATTTTCCAGTATGCATACGCCATATGGCGTGTTTTGTGTTAAGCTTCGTACTGTGGTGAAGATAATCGAATGTACAGTTTTCACTTCTTCCTTTTCAACGATTGGCTACAAATTTCGATATAGATGTACAATTTTGGTGTAAAGACTACATACCAAATTTCATTTGTCTAGGTTCACGAGTTTTTGAGTTATCGCGCTCAATTACACTCGGACAGATAATCATGAACAGAGTGTCTGCCCTTCTACAGATTTAGTACAAAATTACACATAGCTCTACAGTTTTCGTGCAACGATCATTTACTAAAATTAACCCATCTAGGTTGTTGCTTTTTTGGGTTACTTACGGACGAACAAAAAGATCAACAGACTGTGAACCCTTTGATGAATCTGGACTAATATTTGATATACATCTATAATTCTAGTACAGTAAAACTTCGATCAGCCGTCACTCGTTTAACCGTCAGTTTCTGTTATTCGTCACCATCTAAAAAAAAATCTAATCCGTTATCTGTGCATTTCTACTCTTATATTGAAGTTCATATTGATCGTTGCGGAAAATTAAATACAATGTGTATGTATTATTCACTTTTAAAGGATTTCATTTTCGTCCCAAGCTTGCAGTGACATCACGGTATTGTACATATGTATTAAGGAGGTACTGTACATATGTATTAAGGAGGTACTGTACATATGTATTAAGGAGGTACTGTATATATGTATTAATATGTATGAGGAGATTTCTGTTATCCGTCCGAGCCCTGGTCCGAACGGAGACGGTTAATCGAAGTTCTGCTGCACTCTAATTTCATCTATCAAACTCGCTGAGTTTTTGAGCTATCGTATTTAAACGCACACGGACGGACAGACTTCCCGTAAATGACTTTAGTCCAACATTTTACAGAAATCTACATTATGGAGGCGAAGCAGTGGCGGCTCGTCCATTAGGGCTGCAGAGCTGCAGCACCCACTGAAATTATTTTTTAAAGTTGTATTTTTCGTTTTTAATCTTATTTTCTTACTTTTTCCACTCTCAAAGTTCAATGACTTACGAAAAAGCAAAAAATAAAAAAGTAATATACAATTGAAAAAAGGGCGTAATATGAATCCAAACGAAGAGAGAAGCAGATTTGAGCTGCAAAGTAATCTGCTCCCCTCCCCCCGGAAATCTGCTCACTGCGCAGAAAATCCGGAGATAAAAAAGCAACCTTTTCTGCCTTTACCTTGAACGGACTATGGGCTGCAAGGCAACACAGCTCTGGCTGGCACGGAGCCAACTGAGCGAGAAAGAGATGCTCTTTTTAATTTATTTTTCTTTTTTCCCCTCGCTCTCTCGCAAGTTGCATCTCATTGGCTGTTTATGGGTTTTGGCTTCGGTTTGTGTTGCGTCGACAGAAACACATCTGGTGGATTTATTATTCGCTTTCTGTTGATAGAAGGCTAGATTTCTTTTGAAGGAGCTATTCATTTTTGGAAGAATGCTATCGAGTGAACTGGGCGAGAAGGGAAGTGTGTGTAAGGAGCTCTGATCTTTTTTTTCGTCAACATAATCGTCACATCAACATTCGCTTAACTTTCTGTCAGTAAAACTAGTAGTAAACGTCATGTGCTGATTATTTAATTTGTTTGAATAGCAGGAAATTTCACATCTGGCTTTGGAATTAGAAAATTTTTGAAAAAATGGGTTTTAAAAATGTACTCTTGATAAATATTATCCTGCATCCCTCCTCGTTTCTGAGCTCACGAGCCGCCACTGAGGCGAAGACTGCGTGCCGAGTACAACAATCTAAATTGTTGCGTTTCAAACCGACCGACAAACGCACAGACACAATTCCATAAACATGCTTTCGGTCTCGGAGAGTTCTAAAACATGGAGATTCATTCAGATCTTCAGGTCGAATTGTTTGACAATTAGCACACTTTTTCTTTTAATACTCCATATACGAGAAAGTGGAAAAAGAATCAACAAAATAAAATTTTGCTAATAAATAAATGTTTAAATAATAACAAATATATTATTATCGAGTATTCAATATTTCGTTTACCCTGCAGGTACATTTTAAGTGAAAAAAGAATCAACAAAATAAAATTTTGCTAAGAAATAATAACAAATATATTATTTTCGAGTATTCGATATTTCGTTTACACTGCAGGTACATTTTTCTCGTAAGAATACAGAATGAATCAGAATTCCACGAATGAACATTGAAGAAAAATAGAGAGCACACAGGCAAACAAAATAAACTTATACTCCTTGATGTGTTTCAAGCTAACGGTAAATGCAATCTGATTTTTTTTTCATCTTTTTATTTTAAATACGCAACTAGGTAATTTTGCAACTTTATAGAGCGAAGTTTGCATTTTATTTAAAAAGTGCAAAGATTGAGAAGACGGAAAATTTTGATTGGATTTCCTACAGTCCTATTGATGTTCGGCAACAATAATGATAATTGGAAGACGATTCGTACTATCTTTATGATACTAAACAAATCTATAAGTTTGTTTTTGATTTTTAATTTTAATCCTTTTAAATTATTTTGAATCATACTAAATGTGACACCTATAAAACCGATTGAACATTTTTTAATACAAATTAAGAATAGTAAGAATAACTAGTATTAGTGGTGTTTTCTTAATTGTTTTCCCAGATGAAGTAAGAATGTTGTCATCTTTCTGGTTTCAATTTTTACGCCATATAACTGTAATAGGCCTTACTTTTACATTTTAATGATGAAAATGAAGACGTTTCTGAGAATAAAACACTTTTATTATTATACTATGTAGAAAATAGTTTTTTTTTTCAAAAATATTTTCTACATCGTGAAAATTGTAAAAATCATAAAAGAGTGGGGCGCTGATATAAATACTCAAAATAAATTGGAAAGTTAATCGGATTTAAAATATATTTTAATTTTTTAATAAATATTAATGAAGTTTCGCTCTTTTGATATTGATTGTGGTTGAATTTTCGAAACGAATTGTTTTCAACGCTTAACGTTTTTGTCTTGTTTTAAATCCGACAGAAATGTTCCGGTTATAAGCTGAAAAAAAAAACTGAAAATGATAGCTTTATTAGAAAGGCGGATGCTGGAATTGAAAGAAAACCGAATGAAAAATTAACATAAAAGTGACTATTTTTCAAAAAAATTTCAAAATCCAGTTAACTATGTTAGACGCACAAAACAAACTTCAATAGAACAGAAATCGTGTGCTCTTTCCTATGGTGTACCTATTTTTTTGGTAAAATTATTCGAAACCATGCTATTGAGAAATGAGTGCGAAAAATCATACAAAACAACACAAAACATAAAAAAAAAAATTCTAGATTAAATTTTAAAATTCCGGCTTCGAGGTGCATTGAGTCACCATTAAGACTAAATTTCAAGGCTGTAAGTGCGATAGATTCGTCTGGGCATCGCACACACGCAAACATTGCCTTTTATAAGTATAGATAAAATCGAATAGCCGATGTATTTCATACTTTGTCGGCTTGTCGTTTGGCATTGTATAGAATGCCTGGGAAATATGTGAAATATTATTCGTTTCATACTTTGTCTGAAAACGCCTAGGCGTTCTATAGAACGCCGGATTTCAAAGTTTGCCGGCAACATAGATATCTCCGTTCGGACACATTGGAATCTTTCATTCAACTATCAATCAACTATTTAGTCAAAAACCAAATCTTCTACAATTTTAATCTCTTTTAGAAGAGAATTCAGACTCACTTGCAGGTGAAACTATGTTCATCAACGCAGGCGAATGCGCACTTTTCTTTCGAATTGGCGTCCATGACGACTTTCACGTCTTTGTCCCTCGTCCTCGTTTCGCCTTGGTATTCCAAGAAGAATTGAGCTGAAAAGAAAACGACATCGTCAACAAAATTTAACTTGCGAAAAAAAGAAGATGGAGCTATAGTAAGGCGTCATTTTTCTTTGCCGTCACCGAATCAGATCGGCAATAGTTTGGTCGGTCTTTTGATGGCAGTTTTCACCTGTTTTTTGAAGCGGATTGAATAGAAATTTGGAATGAATAGGGGATGATAGCTTTTGCAGCTGAAAATCCAGTAAACTCCTTTAATCAATCAATCAATCAATACTTGCGGATCAATACCTTTTTCTGTACGGTATAAAAATCCAAACTACCGAATAGATTTCCTTCAAATTTTGCTCATAAATACATACTACGAAGCATAAGGAAGGTTTTAGTGGAGGTTTCAGGATAATTAATTAAATAAAAACTATTTCCACCACGCATGCGCAACTATCTCTGCTGTTGACGCACGCAGAAGGCTGAATAATAATGTAAAATCTTTTTTCTTACAATAAAAAGGAGAACCTTAGTTAAACCAAACGATTATAAAAAAACAGCAAAAGCTAATTTTCTCCACAAGTTATAGCCAATTTTTGATAGAATTATTCAAAATTTAATTAGACGTAATAAATTACATAAATTTAATTAATCTTTCTTTCTTTTTTGAACTAAGTAGCCGTCAACATCTGACATAAATATTTGTTATGGTATGAGTAGTTCGAATTTTGCTCACAAAAGATTTTAATGAAGGATTTGTGAAGATTCATTAAATAATTAATTTTTCATTAATAAAATTCGAGAAAAGAATTTCATCCCGTAAAACGCCAGACGACTGCCGCCATCTAGTATTTCCAAGAGTTACAGACTCTTCTTTCCACAGAAGACAGGTTGCATTACTTTTACAGAGCAACTGTATAATGCAATATTCAAAACATGTGCCATTCATAATCCAAAACATTTGTGTATATCTCCAATAATAAAACTGGAATTTATATTATTTTTTGATTCATAAAATATATTAGTTCTTAAGTGCAGGTGGATGCTTTTTCCTTGTTAGAAATTTGCATTTATTCCGAATGACATACATGCACTTCTCATGTCCAACAAATACTTAATTATGAGGGTGGTGGTTCTATTCCCGCCAGTCCAATGGTCAAGGACTCATGATAAAGGAAAAGTGCTGCATCTCAAGCCTATCATTCACGAACGCTCCACTCCACGCAAATAGCTTGGTAGCACTTCACGCCATTCCATTTTTCAGCCTGTAATGCTTGGCTACCGCTGGCGATGGTTGAGAGAACACTTGGCGCATTTTCTACTTTGCGAAGGGTTGCTTTTTGTAAGCACGTCGGCTTTGGCGGCGTTCTCTGAGAGAGAGAGAGAAGTGTGGCCTGTTTGTGGTCGTTTCTTGAAATATTATATTGGCGCCATCATTTCAAGCGACAGAAACATCCCATCCATTTACGCAGGTCATTCGCGACCGCTCCACGCAACACAAATCGAACCGCTACCAGTCACTCCTATCCCGAACCCTCGCCTTCTCCAATTTCCCTTTCACAGAGATTCACCAAATAAAAATAACTGATTCAAATGATAGAACTGTGGAATTTTTACATTTACACTGTGAAGCATTCTATGTATATTTAAAAAAAATTAAAAACCAGAAAATTTTATTGTGATTTATTTTAAAACTAACTTCAATGAAAGTCGATTCTGATAATTTTGAATCTAGAGTAAGAAGAATTTTTAATTAAACCTGTTAAAGTTAGATTAATAGAGTATATTAATTTTTTTATTGTTTTCGTTTCTGTATGTTTGAAAATGGCTGAAATGCCCATCAACATTTAAAATTAACTAAAAAATCATATAATAGTAATTTTTTTAAATTTATTTCATTAAGGTCAAAACTAAAACTAATTAAAGTTGATTCAATATAAATAATTTTGAATCTGAAGAAGAATTTTTAATTAAACCTGCGAAAAGTTAGATTAGTAGGGTTTATTATTATTATTATTATTTTCGTTTTCATGTGTTTGAAAATGGCTGAAATTCCCATCAACATTTAAAATAAACTGAAATCATATAACAGTAATTTTTAAAAAATATAAGCTTCACTTTTTATAAAGCGCTTGAGCGGAGAGACATACCTAGTGCAGGTGGTCTTTCCAACATCAAACCAGTCACATATACTCCCTGTGATTTATAGTCAGCCTAATGGGAAAAAAGAATAGAAAATTATTTTCGAATAACAAGAAAAATCCTGATTTTTTTTTCAAAATGAGCTGAAATATATAAAAAGAGAGCAAACAATACCGTTACTGTCTATCTGCGACGAGATCTCTTCCCGCCAAGTTGTCTGGGTGGTGGCGTTCGCTATAGAAACTGGTTATATTACGGAACATGCATTTCGAATCGGAGGAATCTCACGGAAGTTTGGGTTTCATTTTATTCTTGGCGCCAATTTGCGGCGGGAAAAACTAACCCTCTAGCAATTAACTATATACCCAATTTGGCACTAAGTGCGCCAATGTAGCAAACTAGAATGAACTTCTTCCTACTCGAAAAGGATTCTCCGTAAGGTAACCTGTTCCTATAGCGACCGCCATTATCTAGACAACTTGACGGGAAGAGATCTCGTCGCGTATAGACAGTTTTGATACCTCGGATATTTATTGACACAGTGATCTTTAACTTAACAAATAAGATTCTATGTCGGTATATTGTCAAAAATATCTATACTTATAAAAGGCAATGTTTGTGTGCGTGTGTGTGTGTTTGTCTGCGATGTCCAGACGAATCTATCGCACTTACAGCCATGAAATTTGGTACACAGGTAGTCGTAATGGTGACTGAATGCGCCTCGAAGCCGAAATTTTAAATTTTAATCTAGAATTTTTTTTATTTAATGTCTTGTGTTGTTTTGGTTGATTTTTCGCACTAATTTCTCAATAGAATGGTTTCGAATAATTGTACGACAAAAATAGATAGACCATCGGAAAGAGCACGCGATTTCCGTTCTAATGAAGTTAGTTTTGAATTTCTAACATAATTTACTGAATTTTGCCATCTAAATGTTAGTTTTGTTTTTAAATTTGTTGCATCCGACTTTCTAATAACACTATTATTTTCAATTTTTTTCAGCTTATAACTAGAACGGTTCTCTCTGATTTAAAACAAGAACGGTTAAAATATCTTTTCCCGTTTTTTTTTTTAAATTAAATTATTCCTGGGCAGATGAAAGTTATTTTTGTCGAGCGAAATCTCTTCAGCGACAGTCTTCCGGAACGCAGCTTTCAATTTGATTGGATGAAGGGTCAGGTGACGTCATAACCTTCGGAGCTTTTTGTCATGTTCTAAGAATTTTTTTTTTCATTTTGTTGAAGTCCTGATTCCACGGGCAACAATTTTTTTATATTGTTTTGGATTAATGTACTCTGTACTGTTTTTCTACATGTTATTATCGCGGAAAAAATAAGCGGGAAAATCTATAATGTGTATCTTTTGTTTTGATTTTGTTTTGAAAACTTTTTCGTGTCATTGTGGGCGATTTTTTTTTTATTTTGTTGAAGTCCTGATTCCAAGGGCATCGTCGTGCGCGTACTTCTAGTACTAAATAAGAGTGAAGGGAAGTCAGTAATGATGCCAATTGCTCATCCATAGGGTGTCGATCACCAATTTTGCACACCTTATTTTCAATATATTGCAAAATAGCTTCCAAGGAACACTTTATTGAGTTTAAAGTAGAGTAATTCAGGAACCCGTGATCACAACTTGATTTATCTATTTTTATTATTTTTCCCTTGAATTAATTTATAAATATTGCCATAAGGGTGCCAATAACTTTCTTGTTTACCTTGCCAACTTTTGAATACTGTTCCTTTTTATTGTTATGAAACTGTAATGTCCCTTCCCTGCCATGTTAGTCTTAAGGCTGGAAAGAGATATTTACAGGGATTCGTATCGGAACAAGTGATAACTCATCAAATTGGATCTTAGAAACTAGAAATTACAGCCTGAAACTAGGAATTACAAAAAGGCAATAATAGTGTTCGGGAAAATTAACTAATTTTTTGATTTTATTGTCTACCTCCTATACTCCCGGGTCTTTTAGATGTCTATGAATTTTTTGCCGCCTCACTTTTTGTACCCACTGGTTCACACAGGCCTCCAGCATGTTCGGCTTTCGCGACCCTATTCAGCGTTAATCATTCTACCAATGAGTGATAGATGAATTGAGTGAAAGTTATTTGAAACTCAGTTTGTAAGTTTCGTTAGCTGCGATGCATCATGCAGAATTGTATCGCTGGCATTTTAAAAATTTAAATCTTTAAATATTTTACTATCTGTCAAATACAATAAAATATTCAGTTTTTTTTCCATCTTTCCTGAGTTATCGCGGCTGAAACTGCGACGGGTAATGCGATAATAATTAATATAAAATACAAAAATAAAAACTAATTTAAACGGGCGAACCAGCTATTCGCCGAAGGAGGCTAGTTTAATTAATACATATTATTTGTTTACTTCGAGTAAATATGATATTTGTTTATATGGTATAAATTATTACGTCATTACAATATTTATCCATATTATTTGTTTATCGTCGTCCAAACCTGATATCAGTTCATATAGTTTAAATTATTATTTAACTACAAGATTTTTATATGAAATGCACTCGGGGTTGTCATTCCTTGAAGAGAATACAGTCGTTACGATAAAATACTTTATTGCAAATTTGGCATTATTTTTAAAGTCTATAGATATTGGATTAATTTTTTAACATGAAATTTCAGCTATCCAGTCCATAATCATTTTGAGAATAGTGGGGTGAAAACTGTCGCCGGATCACATCGCGGAAAGAGGAAGTCAAATTAGCGACCGGACTTTTTATAAACTCGAAACGGGGAATACTACTATTATTTTGAGTTGCATTAGATAAACAATCGCCAATTCAGCATTTTGAAGAGGTTGACGAAGCTCGTGAGGACTGGTTACCAAACTAAGTCAGTAGAAATTATAGTATTTTTGATTTTAAAAGCGCAGATATAAATCTATATATTTAAAATAAGTAGCAAAACCAGAGCCAACCACTTGACCGCCTAAGACAATTTTTATTTCATATGAAAGCTTATGATCCCTAGATATATCATCAATGGTCGCTTGTCCCCCCTACACCACCAGCACCTTCCATTTTCGAGAAAAATCGTAAAAACAGTACTCCACTGTACATTCTCTATGGGAAGAAAAAATTATCAGACAGTTCCCCAGCCCCAACCACTAGACAGATTTCGAATTTTTATTTCATTTGAAAGCTTATGATCCCTAGATATGTCATCAATGGTTGTCTGGTGCCCTCCACCCTCCAATTTTGAGATATATCGCAAAATAAAGCTTTGTCAGAGTCCCTCAGCCTCTACAATAGCCGATGCGCCAATTTATTTTGGCAAGTTGCAAGCATAGCCCCATGCCATTAAAATGACGGGCGAGCAAACTGGTCGCCGAAGGTGACTAGTATTGTCTATTGCATATTTTTCATACTTCAAGAAAAATTAATTTAATCTCGAGTACTGCGTTCATTATCTGATTCGGATCCGTTCGGACTTCATGAGTGCTACTCGTTATTTCCAATCAAAAATTTAATATCCGGTACTGAATGCAAGAATTCTGAACTGCGAGTAATAAAATCTAACAGATGTAATCTTTAATAATCTCTGTGCTTATTTTAACTAGCGAAAAAAATCTTTTGCTCGTTTCTGAGCCATTCTAGCGAGCAAGTGCTCGATCCAGCCGCGAGGGTGACACTTACGGTGAGCAGAGGGATCCTCATGTCGGAAACTTGGGCCACCTTAGAAATGAGCCATATCAACTCCGTTGTGACCATGTCGTCCGCTTTCTCCATTTCTCGAGCAATTGGTGGCGGAACTGGAAGAACAAAAGTCGAATAAAGCAAAAATCAATTCGCCTGACGTTACAGACAGACACATAGCGGACGTAACTGCACGTTTTCTTACGTGCAGTTACGTCTGTTCTGATTACGTTTATTCTGATGTCCATGGCCAGATTGACACATTTTTACGCCGTAGGTCATAGCACCTAATGATGCGTCCTTTATCCACCCCCACTCAAAAAGTTGTGTTAGAATTTCCAGTTGAATATATGGTAAATACGAAAAACAACGATAAGCAATATGTTTTACTTTTGTGTGAAACTTACATCACACTTCATTATATGATATTCCACAAATACGCCATAATTTGGGAATGTATCATTTTATAACAAAAATTTCACTCAGATAGCATTATTTGGCGAACATTCTTGTCAGGCACACCTGAATAAACAAAACTTATGTAAAAGAAGTAACACTGTAAAACAATAAATACTGAAAACAGCTCTGGAAAAAAGCAGAGCAAACAGAACCAGAGCCAAAAGGCATCTGGTGCGCGCAAAGGCAGCAAAGAGTGCAATGGCGATAATACAAGGAGTAACTAACAAACTGAAAAAACACACATAGGACAAAGTCAGCACAAAAATAGAAACAAAAAATAAAAGAAGAGAATCCGGCAGATGGACTTTCTCAAGGTTTACTCCCTGCTGGGATTCTAAATTTCTCAAAAATCGGGATATTTTTCTGTAGAGAAACCGACTTATAAGTCAATGGTGGTTTTCTCTCAGTGCAGAAGTCAAACAACATGGATGCGATCATTCACTTGGAATTACTGTTGCTGACTGAAACTTGGGATTTTCCTTTTTCTGTTGTTTACGCAGAGCGAGTGAGAGAGACATAGCAAATGCTTTCTGCCTATGAGTGAGCAAGGCAGCTCAAGCTGTAGAGAGGGTTGAATTACAGTTATCTTTATTTTAATGTAAGGCAGGGGTCCCAAATATCGCTCACTTAAGTCATTATTGTAGTCAGAGGACTAATTCATGCGCAATGTGTCTGAAAATTCTTCCAATCAATTATCTGGAGAGTTATTCAAAATCATACTGAATTAAAACTCTAACACATAAGTTTAACAAAAACCACATTTTTTTGTGACAACTGCATTTTTACTACTGAAAACAGTGTTCCTAATATTGCCTGTGTTTAAAATGGGTTGAAATAGAGTGTAACTTATGATCATAATTTCTTTACTAAACATGAAAATTAAGGCACAGCAAAATTGAAAATAATACAATACGACTTTTTTGTACTTTTAGGAATATAGTTAAAGTATTCTTTTTAACACTTTTCCCCTAAATAAAACATCAAAATAAAAAAAAAGAATTTAGGAGCATTGTCAGGTGATGGGACACGAACCACGTATTTTTAAAGTTAATTTTTTTTTTTAATATAGTGTCCCTCAAAGGGCTAGGGCGATAATGGGAACACCCAAGTGGGCTAGATTGGGAACAACTTAATCCTCAAACATGGCGGCATCCCCCTTCGGAAAAGGATTGCATTCCAAAAAATAAATAAATAAATAAAACTGCGCCAAAAGTAGCCAATTATAGTCAATATCACTGCCTCAGATGCTATAACATTATGACTTGAACCTTACTGATTATACCAAAAGTAATGAAACAAGATTATTAATTCACTTAACACGAAAAGCAACAAAATCTGCCAGAGAAAAGAAAAACAACACAGGTTCAAACGGCTTCCTCAAACAACTACTGAAGGGGGGGGGGGTTGTAGTTCCGGTAGTGGCCACCATATGCCACTAAAATCAAGAAGAAACCGTGGTGGGCGATATTAGGAACGTGGGCTATATTCGTGCCTCCTGCCTTATACAGGGTGTCCCAAAAAAGTGGAACAGACGTTTATTTCCTTAAATATTGATTTTAGGCATATACTTTGAATTACAAAGTTTCATCGAATAAGGTAAGAATTTGCATCAAAATATTTCGATATCTAAAGGGATTGATAATGAAGAGTTACAAAATTAAATTTTTATAAGGCCCCATAGAGCAAAAATGTCAATTAGTAAAATGTTTCTTTTACGTTCATCTATTCACATACAAAGTTGCATGCTTCTATCTGCAAACTTTACAGATATATAAGAAGACAAAGTTGTGGACTTAGACCACTTTTCCATATCTCTCGCTGCTGTTTGATCCAGTCTTTCGACGTACATTTTAGGGATAATATAAATATTTAAAAAAATTATTTAAAGTGCGGAATCAGGAAAATGTATTTGTTAACTCTTGTTAAATCTAAAAGTTTGTCAAATAATACATTAATTGAAGTATTTACAAAAATAGTTCATCTAGTGAACTTTCAAAAAGTATTCACAGTGACATGTCAGCACTGAGGCTCATTTTCCCAGAAACGAGCAGTGCTATAAAAATATTACTAGAATGCAACTGAAATTAAATTTTTCAAAAATAGCTTTACTTTCAAATAGTTCAAAATTGTAGTTGTAATTATCTGAATTGTATTTTAGATAATTATAGTCCTTTTCTTAGGTGAGTTCCGTTTCAATAATAGAAATCGAATATGTAGGAACCAGCCAAGTTCCCGTTGAGGCAACATGAAAGTGATTCCGAAACCTAAAAAGAGTCAATGAAAAAAAAACCAAGAGCGCGAAGGCAAACCATGGGTGAGATAGAAAGGAAGAAAAAAGAAAGAAAGAACATTAGTTGGTTTTTAGCGCAGAACAGGAGCATCCGAAAATCCAGTTCTGGCTAAGTTCTAAGACAGAAAGAACAGCTATTCGCCTTCGTTCATTATGTCACTTAGTTGTACGCAATGAGCGAATTTTAGTGCTTTCCAAAAGTATTTGTTTTTGCAGCCCCATCCTGTGTTTGTCTTCCTTTTTCATTCATTTTCTGTCTTCTTTCCTCGTTTTTATCTTTTTTCGCTAATGATCGAATTCTCAGAGTGGAGAAGTAGGCAAATAAGAATAAAAACAAAAATACGAATTTTAAAATAATTTTAGTGAGTTCTGCAACTCTGAAGACCTAAATGACGAGTCGCCACTGCTTTTAGGTAAAGCTTAATAATAAGCACAACGCTAAGCGAAATAATTCCGTATTCTTGCTCAATATTAGGCTATGTTCCTTTTATACCTTAAATTTTTATTTTCTCAAGTTGTCCTTCCATTCTTTATCAAGTCGATAGTTGCAACTATCTGCTAATGAAACTGAGTAACAGTATGCGTGATGGGCAATTTTTTTTCCATCCATGATGATTGGATGATTAGACAAATATTTCCATTTCGCAGTGTTTCTATATTGAATAAATTTGCATTTATGCAAATATCTCCATATAAATTTCTGAGCAGCCCCTTGAAATTTTAAAATTAATATAAGTCTGTAAGTTTTGCAGATAGAATCGTGAAACTTAGTTTATATATATAGAGTTTACATTTCACTCATTGACACTTTTGCTCTACGGGGAATGTATAAAAAATTAATTTTTTAAACTCGTTATATTCAACTTCCACAGAAGCCAAAGTGTTTTCACAGAAATTCCTACCTTATTTGATGAAACTTTGTAATTGGAAGTATATGTCTAAGTGCAATATTTAAGGAAATAAATGCTTGTTCCACTTTTTGGGACACCCTGTATAGATATAAATATTAAAAAAATATTTTATACGAACTTTTCAAAATCATTTTGCAAATTTTGTAAATATTTGGTTGTTATTTCTTAATATTTGGTTGTTGCTTCAGTATAAACACCCCAGCTGACTACTGCGCTCTAGTGCAGGGCCTAGGTAGGCCCAATAGGAAATCCAGTCCTGCTAATGTCATAAACTATTTCCTCCTCCAAGATTCAAGATTTATCCCAAATTTAAATTGGAGTACATCGTGCATGTTTGAAGTGAATGAAATTAAAGTTTCATAACTCAGCCAGTTTGGATAGCAGAAGAGTGGATTTTTAAAAAATTTAAGTGTGTTAAGTATTTTACTAAATATGATAATGACAGGAAAGGGGGACTGCGTTAAAATTTACATTTCATAATTTTTTCAGCGGTGCAATTACTGACTCATGCAACATAAAAAATAACTCTTTACTTCATTTAAAGCATTTATCCAATTGAGAAATATATGCCTATTTTGAACATTTAAAAAATTCATTATTGGACGATGATTATAATGTTTAGGGTTCAGCTGTTGTTAAGAAATTATTTTTCACAGAGAGGCTCACCATTCAGAATCAACATGAAGTAGGATTTCTCGTCCATCGTTGGGAAACACCTGGCCAAATCGAAGGTTTTGTACATGTCGGGCCAGATCATATCGTCAAAGGCGAAGATGTTGTAGTGCAACTGGAAGAGGATCTGGAAAAATACAGAATCATATTTTCACTAATTAATAGTTTTGTAAGTCATTAATCGTGTGAAATACTTCCCAGTCGAAACCAGATTTTTCTCTAGAGAAGGTCATTTAATCATGTTATTTAATGGAAATTAAATTCTAATTTACGAAAAATAAATTATACCTTAATAAAAACAACAACAGAATACTGAAAACACAATCAGTGACGAGGAAAGTTGAGACTGTCGGGATTTAGTTTTAATTTAGTTATATTGACGTCCCATTTTGAAACAACACAAGGACTATTTTGGGACGGGCCTATTAATTTTGAATCGTGATCAGATGACCGGGACAACACTTGAGCCAACAATCCTCTCACCAAATTTCCGCGCCACACCAGCTGTAAGTAAGCCTCGTATCAAATTCAATGCGCACCAGGCCCACATGCATATCGGATCTTTGATGGAATTAGGTTTCGAACTCTCCAATCCTGACGCCAAAAATTTGTCACCAGGCCTTCACAACAAAGACAGTCGGGAAAGAACTACACCATACTCCACAGAAGCGATATACATAGAAGATTTTTAAAAACATCACAGTAAAACCCCGTTTAACGGAAACCCGGTTATCCGAAATGCCCCCGAAATCGCAAATCCAAAAAACACGTACTGCACTGCTCGGAAATAATGGAGAAGCCGAAACTTTTTTTGCAACGATACTCCTACTTTTTTGTTTTAAGCCTCCCCAAGAAGCTCATTTCAGAATCCTAAAATTAAAAGTAATGGGTATTAACAATATTAATTACGATATTGTTTACCCGCGCTTGCCAGGCGGAGAGTTAACTTTAATAAAGAACATAAGTGTTGCCTACAAAGAGAGTTCTGAATTCGTTTTACACTCCAAACATTTCAGAGTCACATACTGTAATTGGATACAAAATATGTTCATGGCCTAACTGAAAGAATCGTCATCTGAAGCGCCCCCTCCTTTGGTTCGGTTAATCGGCATGTATTGTGTCTTTAATTACCCCCTTACGTCCTGTTAGTGGCCTCATCGTGGCAAGGGGGTGTTCCTGGGAGGAGTGGGTGATGTACGTCGGGAGTTATTTCTCCTGGTAGGGTCACCCAAGGCGTGAAGGCCACTCCATTATTCCCAGCTAACACTAACAGGCATAGAGGCAAAGTCAGACTTCTTCCCATGTGGTACCTTGTTTGAAATTGAAGCTGCTTCTTACTCGTAGTCATGAACCAATAACTGTTCGGTTTTGCGATCGGAACTTCTTACCATCCGAGAAGCCTTAAATTTTGCCCTACATTTTGAAAATAGCGACATCTATATTTTGACGGACAGCAAGAGTTCAATTCAATACTTTAAAAATTGGCCGGAAATTCGAGAAAAAACCGGTCAAGAAGTTATTTCCAAAATTGCTACACTTTCGCAGAAAAGTAGATTCTGCTTCCAATGAATTCCATCCCATGTTGGAGTATTTGGCAAAGAAGAGGCAGACGTGCTTGCGAAAGAGGGAAGTGCTCTTCCTTCTGCAACCTCTAGTGAACTCTTCACGTCCGAAATATATTCTATTCACAAGGCTATAGCAAATTCTTCTTGGAGAAATCCTCCCACACATGATTGGTATGCCGGGAACCGTTCTGGTCTGTCTCTACAGTCCGTAGGCACAAAATCCGCTCAGACTGCATTGGCCAGGTTGCGTAGTGGACACATTAAAAACTTAAAATTCATCGATAAGGAAAAGACTTTTTCTTCTTGCCCTTGTTCCTGTCCTGCTTCTCCTGCCCATATCATTGACTGCATTGGCGCCTCTGCGAGGCAGCTGTGGAGTTGGGAGGGCAAAGGACTTGTGGAGTTGTTAGAGCGACATGGTGTCTTGGACCTGGTCTAATCTTGGGCCAGGGGGACATGAAACAACAAACATGAAACATAAGCGAAGAAACTGAACAGAAAGTGCCTTAGAGAACAGCTGAAACACGGATCACACGCCGTTATGCAGGGTGTTTACAAAAAAATATTCCAACCTTGAATGACTATATCTCACCAGTTCTGCGTTTCACCAGTTCGTGTTCTCACCAGTTGATGAAAGTTCTGCGAATAGTAGTCAATGAGAAGTTCACAAGTTCTTCATTTGGCGTTTTTTCCGCCACTACCGGCGACACTAACGAACTGAAAATATGAATAACTACAGCCATCCAAAATATAACACCGAAAACTAGACATTCACGAGGGAAGTGTTCCAGTCCATTTGGAGCGCACCTCTACACATCGTTCCAATTTTCAGCCCATCCATTAATGTGGAATTTGTTCCTGCCACCACCAGATGTCGCTGAGGGCAAGAGAGCAGATGGAGATAGGCAAGCTCTCGAGTAGGAAAGATCTGTTGTCTTTAGCTCCCGCGAAGGGGAGATTCCAAAGTCCAGCAACTGACCACACGTAGGTGGTCAAGCCCAAGCAATATCTGTGTGCGCAGTGGTACGATGTGCTAGCATTGTAGACTCTCCGATATCTGAATTATTACTTCTGTTAAATACAGCTCATCATCATATGTAAATTCTCCATCACCATCAGCAGTGTTCACAATAGTACAATAAATGGATATATTACTTCAGGTGGAGTGATTGGTGTTATTTCAAACCCATCACACCTACATTAAGGTGAGTCATTCACGGAGACTCCATGCAAACCTCACAACCAGTCATTTCAACCCCTAGGGAAGGGGCTCCCAACTTTTCTCCTCTCGTGTACCCCCTGATTATTCTTTTTGTCTTCGCGTACCCCCTACTATCATATCAACTTCCCCCCACAACCATCCGTATTTACGAAGAATTTTTTATCAATAATGTTAAGGTTAGCTTAAAAGCGAAACGGCTCAAATTAATAACATTTGCAGAACTAATTTTTCATTTTAGATGTCATTCCATTTTTACAATGGTGTTAGTTCAACGCCAAAGCAAATGAAACCAATATTGTAATTATTAAGTTTTAACTTATAAGGATAGCTAAAAATGACACTTCGTAATAATCGTCTATTCAAGTGGTATAGTTTTTAAATAGTATTCACTTGGAGGAACTAAATTCTCTAACTTTCGAAACCCTTATGTTTCCGCCATTAATAACTTTGATTTCGTGTACCCCAAGGAGTACGCATACCACAGAACCTCTGCCCTAGGGCTACTGTGCCTACCCTTCCTCCCGCTTTCCCGAGAGAGCAGCTTCACTCCTCCCCCACTTTGCGGTTTTCGCTTTTGTGAGAGAGCCTTCGCGGACAAACAGTACTTGATAAGTAATATTACATAATATGAAATGATAACATATTCTAAAAATAAAATAGCTTACATTTGTTGCATTATTCCAGCCAGTTATGATGTAATAAACAGGAATTTGAGACTCTATTTCCCCGTTTACAGCAACTGTATAGTAGTCCTAGAAAAAATATTCTGTTATATTGACGTGAAATCAACAGAAAATTCACTTCCTCGGAATATTAAAATAAATTTAATAAAAACAGTTTTTAAAAACACACTTTTGTTAGTGCAGATTTTTAAAAATTTATTAATTTCCTATTTCTTAGTCTTTAATTAAAAATTCATCATTATAAACATTATGTAATTTAGAAATCACAATTTTTTTCTTGCATTCACTACCAGATGGAGCCATGCGTATAGAATAAAATTTTAATTAAATGAATTGATTACTGATAATTAAATTATGATAGTATTAAAATAGTGTATTGTCGTCAAGAATACATAGCATACAAAAATTCAAAATTCTAGCACATCAGAAATTCAGTATAAAATGGATTCCAAATTCCACTTTTTTTACAGACATGAAACAAGTGAAGTTAAATAACAAATTAAATAAATACAATTTTTAAAAACAAACTTTAATGTACAAAAAAGCATATATATTTTTAAAAAAAGTTAATTATTTTCTACTTTTTGTCTTTAATTTATAATTCATTACTATAAACATTACACTTGAAATCTATTTTCTTAAATTCAACACTAGGTGACACCACCAGTACGAATATAAATTAATAAAATTCATGAATTAATTTATAATTAATAATGAATTAATTTATAATTAATAATGAATTAATTTAAAATTAAGTTCTGAAAATATTAAAATAATGTATTATCATCGAGAATATACAACTGTACAAAATAATTTAGCAGATAAGAAAGTGAGCGAAGAATTGATTACAACATTTCATCTTCACAAACACGAAACAAATCAAGATAAATAAAACTGTTTAAAAAGTATAAATTTGATTTATTTTCCGCTATTATAAGGAGAAAAAGGTAGATTGCGCAATAATTCTGCTGTTTTAGAATTATTGCCGAACTTTAGTCAGTTTTTTAGTGAGGAACGAAAGAAAGTAATCTTACCTCAGAGAAAAAGGCGGTGACCACCAATTTCTTCAATGACTGCTTCATGAAAGTGACGTCTTCTTGAATGCTTTCGAAGGAATCCGCCTTGATGCCTCTGATGACTCTCTGGAACAAATGAATCGTGTCACTTTGATACTCCTCGTGCAAAAACACGCTCGAGTGCATTTGGAATATTTACGAATTGATATTTGAAGAGAAAAGAGGCAGCGAACACGCTCGAGTGCATTTGGAATATTTACGGATTGATATTTGAAGAGAAAAGGAGCAGCGAACACGCTCGTGTGCATTTGGAATATTTACGGATTGATATTTGAATAGAAAAGAAGCAGCGATCTGATGACATTTCTTCTATCTTTACTGCTTTCATTTACTTATTACGGATTCTCATAAATGCTTAACATGGTGCTATGTTTTGAAAGATATGCATACAGTGTGTTCAGAAAGGCCTTTTACGAACTTTAATTGGAGGTCAGGGAAATAGAAACAAATCACACAACATGAACACCTACAAAAATACTCCATCGAATTTCTTGAAATCGTCGGAAACACCTACTAGAACTTCTTCACTCGTTCTTTTGTCCGTGAAGGGTCTTCCAGTGGACAGACCTTATTAAATCGAATTCAATGGAAAAAATTATAAGGGCAAGAGATGATAAGGTCCACAGAGCACAAAACAATGTATCTGACGAATGTAAATTTCTAAAACATCATTTTATATGACCTTATCAAAATAATACTGCAAAGTTTTAAATTTTTGGTTTTTATTTATGCTCCCTATGTAAATCTGACCTTAAGCATGTTGTTATTCATGCAATTGTATTGTTGCACTATTTGTAAATTTGTATTCCATTAAATCTGTATTATGCATTTTATTTGATATACAGTAAAGCATCGTTTATACGTCTTTCAAGGGACTGACCTAAAACGACGTATAAAAGAAAAGACGTATAATCGAAATTTTACTTAACAACATCGATTATTACAAATTTAATTCTGCTAATTCAAATTCTTTTAAAATCAATAATTTTAATACATAGTATATAATAATTAATTAACAGTATAGTATACATAATATATATTAATAATATACATAAATACAATATAATTAATTAATAATTTTAATACATAGTATGAAAGACAATAATTTAATTTTAGAATTAAATATTTATCATAAAAGTGAGAATCCTAACTTTATTATGTATCTTTGAGTACTAGTTATAATTCTCTTAAACGATTTATGTGCATGAAGGTAGGAGGCTTTTAATTAAATAAAATCTTTAATCGTCGTCTGACGTGTTTATTGTCTGTTAGTCTTAAGTACAGCTCTATGGATTGAATAATGTTCATGGAATGCTTTTTTCACCGGTCATTTGACAAAGGAAATAAATTTGAAGTTTTCCGATAGAGTCTTATAGAAAGGTGGAATAACTTCTTCGCATTCTTTTTCCTATCACTTGGATAAGCACCAGACAACTTGTTTTATCAATTCGTCACTTATGAATAATTTCGAAGTCATGTCTGTCTTTATCACAATTCACATAGTAGAAGACGCGAAACATCTTAGAACGGAGGAAAACGACGTATCACCGAAGCTTTCCGTCGTATAAACGAAGCGCTTTATGATTACAATAAATACGAATGAATCGGGACTTCGACGAAACGACGTGTAAAAGTAAAAGACGAATAGACGAGGAACGTATAAGCGGTGCTTTTCTGTATTCTTTTCTTCTACTTAATCCGCTGACAAAGAATCCTGTAAAAATATTTTGTCTTCCAAACATGAAAACCCTTCAAAGCTGCAAACACCTCTCAACATCTGATTTTGACTTTAAAGGAGGATAGCCGTTTCAGAGTGGTTATTTTTTAAATGGAAAATATCACGCTCCCTTTTAAAATCTGCACTTCCTGATGAATATTTATGAAAATTTATTCGTATGAAATTACTCTTTCGAATCGGAAGTAAAAACACCTGCTTCGAAATATGAAGCTGCATATGACCTTGAAGGGAACTCGTCTCGATAATGACTCGCTGACACTTTCATTACTTTCTAGACTGGATCTTCGGAGCAAAGTAATTGTTTTGTATCGAGTTTTAAAGAAGGAAACATTTTGTGTACAAGGTATGTTGATTGCTATTAATATCTATACTTATAAAAGGCATTGTTTGTGTGCGTGCGTGCGATGTCCAGACGAATCTATCGCACTAACAGTCTTGCAATTTGGCACACAGGTAGTCTTAATGGTGACTCAATGCACCTCGAAGCCGGAATTTCAAAATATAATCTGGAATTTTTTTTTATTTAATGTTTTGTATTGTTTTGGCTGATTTTTCGCACTCATTTCTCAATAGCATGGCTTCAGATTTTCACGAAAAAAATAGATACACCATCGGAAAGAGCAAACGATTTCCGTTCTAATAAAGTTGGTTTTGAATTTTTAACTTAATTTACTGAATTTTGAGAAATTTTTAAATAATAGTCAGTTTTGCCATCAAACTTTATTTTTATTTTTAAATTTGCTGCATCCGACATTCTAATAACACTATTATTTTAAATTTTTTTCCAGCTTATAACTAGAACGGTTCTGTCGGATTTAAAACAAGAACGGCTAAAATATATTTTCCCGTTTTTTTTAAATTAATTTTTTAATGGTCAGTTGAAAGTCAGTTATTTTTCTCTAGCGAGCTTCCTCCCGCGACACTTTTCGGGAACGTTGCTGGCAATTTCATTGGCTGACGGTGCAGAGCGCAGGTGACGTCATAACCTTCAATTCGATGACTTTTGATTATTATTTTCTGCAGTATCTTATCAGGGTTTTTTTTTCTTCATTTTGTTGAAGTCCTGATTCCACGGGCAAGGCCGTGCGCGAACTGCTAGTTAGAAAATATAAGTCCGAAGCTAAGCCATTCTAGGTGTCTGCTATTGAATCCATTTCTATGTGCTTGCTGGAATGTTCTCCTCCCGGAGAGTCAGCTTGCACTCTAAAACCAAAAAGGGGGGGGGAGGTTGGCTCTCCTGGGCATTGCATGAACGAAAGGAAGAAACTAAGTGGAATAATTCTTCTAAAAAGACATAGAAAAAATAATTCTTTGCAAAAAAAAAAAGAAAGAAAGAAAACTTTCTTGCAACTAACTGATAGTTATCACTAAGGTGAAAAACCGTCCTTCTTCTGTAAGTTCTGTCCTCCCTCGAAAAGTGTCCTCCTACAAGTCTTTCTTTTTGATACTGTTCAGCAACGGATTCCGAGACTATCGCTTTTGGACGATTTTACTTCGGAAAGGGGTGTCAGGCAATGAGTCATATGAGCTCATTTCCGGAGTTCTTTGTTAGATCACGCTCAGTAAAATGTAAACATCACCCTTCCATTCTTTACTTTCCCCCTATTTTGATGAAAATTACTCCGCCCGGCGCATGCGCAAAAGAGCGGAGTGTTTCCAAATCCGTTGCTAAACAATATTTAAAGACTAATCTGTAGATCTCCGTATTCGGTCGATGCCGAGCTGATCCGTTGTAATCATTTAAATAATAATTGATAGGTATGTAAGCAAATTACAGTGTAAAATGTAACTAATGTTTGTAGTATTCATTTATATTAAAGTGTATTCTGTATTACTGATGCAATGAATAAAATGTTTCTTTTATTTGCGCGAAATTTTTTCCTTCAATTTATGTTTGTCCTCCTTTTCATTGTAAAAAGTTGGTACCTTATTATCACACGTGTTGAATTTTTTGTCTGAATGTGTTTTGGATTACTTAAAAAGATAATAATGTGTTTTGTAATGATCATTTGCATATTTAACTGATTTTTATTCTCCATACACATATAATTATCCATTAAGTTAATGGTTGAATGCATCTGTTTTTCCTCTTTTAGAAATTATGTTTTTAAAAATTTAATTTAAAAATTGCTTATTTACTGAATTATAGTTGGCTCATGGATTCACTGCAAGAAAAAAAAATTGTTTTTATTAATTGAATGAAATAAAATCTACCGCTGCTCTCTAAGGAGTGTTGGGACCTTCCAGAAAGAAGCATCGCACAAGAATTATATAGGCAGATGGATGAGAAGATTTTAATAAATATAGGTTAGTCATAAATTATTGGACCCATTTCAAAAATCAATAAAAAAACTAATAATGTTACAACTATGGTTTTTTAAAAATGAGAGCGTATTTTAGAAAGCTTTTCTTCAGATAGGTAACACGCTGTTACGGTGGTCTAGGCGGTCGTAAATTATTGGAAATCTCCCATTTTTTAAAGCCATTATCTGCAAAACTATTAAAGCTGAAAGAAAACTAAAAGCTTGTATTTGTAGGGAATTTTACGTTCTGTAATTTGTTAAATCAAATGTAATTCGAAAGCTGAATAGTTTTCGAGACATTCATAAAAAACTAAAAAAGGAAACCAGAAAACGCGCATCGGCGTCTGCTGATCGGTGGCCATGGCGGATGGAAATCTCCCGCTGTAGTAAAGTTATTAGGACGCCGTAATGGTACGCCACCTATCTGAAAATAAACCTTTTTTATTTGTTCTCTCATTTAAAAAAACGCAGATGTAACATTATTAGTTTTTTTTTTTATTAATTTTTGAAATGGGCTCAATAATTTATGACCACCTCGTGCATTCTCTTCTTTTTGAGATTATGGGACAAAAGTGATTTTGGAAATGAGCAATTTTTAAGTTAAATTTCCATAAAAATAACTAGATTCTACGATCTGTGTGATCCTTTTTACAAGTTCTTCGAATCACCTGCACACTTTATATTTATTTTTCTGCTCTGCCCATTATCCATGATATATAGGGCCATCCTCAAAATGAATCTCTGTCACCTTCCCTTAGAGTGCGGCACTAAGCGACACGAAATCGGAAGTAAAAATTTATGAAAATTAATTATAGAAACCGAAATGGAAAAAAAGCCCTTTCTGTTAATATAAGAATAAAAAGACGTCATTAGAAGTAGGGAAATGCATGAAGCAAGTTTGAGCTGACAATTTTTTAAAGAAATGCAGTCGTTCTGATAAAAAAATTAAAAGTCTTTTATTGTAATCTTCACATGATGTTCCCAAGTTCAAAAGGATATGCGATTAAACTTTTCAAAAGTGATTTAGATTATGTGCGCCATTTTGGAATCTTGCGCTTGAAGCTGCGCAGATCTCCTGTGAACACTAATCGTAGAAGGAGTACGTAGTATTAGTAGCGGGACTTTTCATTGGAATCGGGGTGATTAAAACTGGTATGGGAGGGTGGACCTTAAATGCTAAGAAAATTGCCATCCTCTACTTCAAATACTTACTTCTCCCATGTAGTAAAACTTTCCATCTAGGTTCAGAACTTCGCCGGGTTCTTTCAGGTGACCAATCAGATCGCCGTCATAGCCCTCGAAGATTGAGTTTCTCAGGGGTTCAATGGTGCACGTGCTGTCATCCATGTTGCTGTAAGTCACACCTGAAAAGAAGCACCGGGAAATTTGAACTGAAGCAGCGCTTCGCATATTTAAATAATAGATTTTCTTTTCAGTGTTTAAAAACATTCCTTCGTCACATATTCTGTTTCTCGAGTAAACTGGAACAGGCATAAAGTCTCTGCATGTCTGTTGTCATAGAAACTGGCTTTATAGATAGGGTTGCCATAAGTCCCGTATATAAGGGACTGTCACGGTATTTCACTATTTGTCCCGTTTTCTCCCTTATATTGATCAGATGTAATTAAGTTATTCGAATACGTATTTGCCATTCCAGTCCACAATGCAATTGTGGAGAGAATATTTTCCCTAATATCAACTCAATGGTCGGACAAAGAAAGCGACAAGATGCAACCCAGATATTCCTTGCTTAAAAAAAACAATAAAATGTTTCTTTTATTTTTATCGTTTTATATTGATATTGAAATATCCTCTAATTTTAGTGAGCAAGTATAATTTATGCATTGAAGAAGTACAATCAGCACTGTACCCTCACGAATAGATACATTGTAAGGTTATTTGTCTATCTGGAGAAATGCAACACATGTTTCCATAGCAACTGCAGCAACCCAGACATTATATCTGTGTCTGCTCTAGTGCTATAGACAGAATAAGGAGATAAGCATACTCACACTCTTCAGATAAAACAATTTGGTTGCTTCTGAGATTGTGTTTTCAAATAATTTCTGAACTTTAATTCAAAGGAAAAAACTACCTGCTAAGCTGAATACTGAGTTACGCAGAAGTTTTTTTTTATTTGATCGTAGAATTGGCGGGTTTTTTAGAACTTTTATCTGTAGGTTTTATTTTCTTATTTATTCCATTACATTTTTGTTGCAACCTAAAATGCATTTTGCTCAATATATTTTCATGTAATCTCTAAGAAGGTCTCGGTGTTTTAAATTGTTTCCGAGAGCTGTCACCATTTTATTTGAAACGTCAAAGCTTGAATGTTTTCATCGAAATCTCAAAAGTCGTCAAAAATATATCTGTGCGTTTATAATGTGATATATGTAGATTTTGTTTTTGTAATCCTGCTTTAAAAACTTAAATAAAAGGTAATAATTTTTTTTCAAATCATGAGGCACAAAGAAAATAGAGCAAAGCAAGCAAAACAACTGAAATTTCGAGAGAACTACACAAAATTATGCGAGGCACAAATAAAATAAAACAACCACAACAACTGAAATTTTAGAGGGAATTACACAAAATTATACATGGATTTTTAATGTGAGATCTTAAATGTATCTTTGCATTATAGGTAATAATTTTTAACTCAAGATGATAATTTTTTTTTCAAATTGAGCTAATGAGGTAGAAATAAAATAAAACAAAACAAAGCAAGCGTAGCAACTGAATTTTGCATAAAATTATGCATGGATACTGTGAGTTCTGAAATGTATCTCTACATTGAGTAACGAAATCAGGAAATAGATAATGGAAGAAAGGAAGTATGCTTATTCTGATAAGGCATTGTTTCTGTTTTACAAAGACAAGTCATTGTTTATTTGTCTCGAACTTTTTTAAACGTTTCTTCTATTTATTGAGAAAAAAAAATTCACAGAATTTTATTAGAAATGTTTTGAGGACATATGTAAACATTGCGGATATAAATCATAATTAATGAAATTCCGAATGGATTTTAATCTCCTTTTGGGAATTTTCTTTCATCATAAAACGGTTATAAATATATGATACAAAATGAATATTTTATGCATGTATTATTAAAGAATATGTCACTTTTGGATAGAGACTGTAAAAGGTAAGTAGGGTTTTATCGTATAATAAAAATTGTACATTATATATTTTCATACATACGCCAGTTTTGTTATTTAAATCCGACAGAACATAGTTATACTTACAAAATTTTAGTTTAAAAAATTGTTTCTTCTTACGAAAATTGAGACAAATTCTAATCAGTCAATGCAAAAGAAAACTATTAAAATATAAAATAGAATACTATAAATAAATACCTTACATTTTCGATTGCAGTTGTTAATGTTTTTGTTTTCTTAAAAAAAAATCATAAAATGCCTTACAAATCTTACTTTTATTTTTTTAAAAATGTAATGAATGAAAGAATTAAAAAAAATGAAAACTGAGAATCTATGTGATACAAAAGATTTAAAATAAATACGATAAAATGAATACAATTGAATCAATTGTTCTTTTAGGGCAAAATGAACAAATTTATTATAAGATATTTTTCCAATTTATTGCAGTGATTAAAACAATTACATAAATGCATCTAAAATGAATAAGTTACATTAATGTATTTAACTATAAAATAGCACTTTTTTATTTTATTTATAAAAATTCGACGCAAGAGAAAAAGTGCATTGAAACACACGATTACTAGTACCTTCGAATATTTTCTTTCACGATCAGAAAAGCGGGCCATTTACCGCTATTCCAAACTGGAATTTTTGGAACACGGGAAGAAAAATCCAATCGTCAGGATGAAAAACCGATGAAAATTAGCATAGCGAAACGGAAGGGTCGGGATCAGAATAGTTTGAAGTCTGATTGGAATGGACGGTTCGCTTTTTGAGGACCTCGATGCGAGGGTAGCGGTAAAACAAAGGATTTGCCTACATTGGAACCTCGCGTCGATGGTAGAAATGAAACCCGAAATCTCCGTGTGGGGAAAGGGGAGGTGGGTGGATAGAATTTTGCGACTTCGAACCTTGTCTCAAAAGATACTTTGGAACATCCGTGACTAATTTTTCGATTAAAATGGATGAAAAAAAAAAGGCTCTTTGGACAAATGGCATAGCTTAACCTTCTTGTGAATGCCCAGGTTGAAAGAAATATTACTATTTTAAGAAATATTTCAAAAATTTCTTGCACCCTAAGCATGAAGAGGAAGTACATTACCTGTGTTGAAATCGTAGAATTCAGATTTTATTCTTAAGGCATTGAATTGGTCCAATCTTGCCATATTTCTGACGCTATCATACCACACCTGTAATTAAAACCGCAATGTTATTACCCTTTGAATGTATGATTTTTTAATATTTTGGTTATGAAAATATTTTCAAGTAGCAAGTCATTTAGGGAAAAAATATTGAGAAAAATCTTAGTTTTATTTTAAAATTTAATTAATTAATTAATATTATTATTGGATATTTTTAAACTGGAAAATAATGAGAAAAAAATTAATGCTATTTTAAAGTATTCTGTTTTGAAAAGAAGAGAAGCCTCGATGGGACAAAAAAAAACATTTCTTAGACTCTTGGCAACAAAATGTATTTAAAGATTGAAGGTAGTATATTTTATTAACTTTTTTCATATGAAAATTCATCTGAATTTTTCAAAGCTCAGTTTTAGTTATTGAAATAAAAAAATGTCTATTTTTCCATTTAAAAACAAAGAAATTAATGACTTCAAAATCAGAAAGAAATTAATCCAATATTTCTTATTTTCTTTTATTCCTATTCCCTTGTTTTTAAACGTTATAGTTAATAAAAATTTTGTGTTTAATTTTTTCACCAGTAATGATTGATTAATTGACAAAACGGGGTTAAGGGATTTTTAGCTGCAAAGGCTGCCGTCCCCACAACCAATAATGATTATCAATCTGAATGTTTAAAAGCGTTGAAACTGAAACACAATTTAGAACATCTACTTTTCCAAACATTTACTGTTTATATAACAAAAAAAACCTGATTTTTATCAGAAAACAAAATCTAATTGTCATCGGTAAAGTTTAAATAAAACTATTTAAAAACTATTAAATAACACTATTAAATAAGAATATAAAAAATATGTCAATAATTTTTTATTGTCATCCATATTTTTATTATAATGACTAATTTTGGTTTAAACATTTCACTTAAGTATCGCTTACAGAAAAATCGTTTAGTGTGAAACTAAAATTTGAAAAATACGGCTTAAAAGTTTTTTTTAGATTGTCATGGACGTTTGAATGAATAATTTGGAAGAAAAATTATTTAAATTTAACTTTTGTGACAAAAAGTTAAAAATTTAACAACAAAAAGTATATTAGTATTATATTTATTATATCATTCATTTATTAATGCCTATGAAGAAATTTGTGACATTATTCATAACTGTTTTTTTATTTTTTGGGTTATTCCTAAATGAAAGTTTTTGTTTGTGTTTTAATTTTTTTCTGAATCGTTTGATTTTTGGCTTTTTTTTATTAATGGCTACTTTGATTTAAAAATAGTTTTTCATAATTTTCATCAAATTTAATTGAGGAAAATTGATAATTGATTTTCTTTCAAGAAAGAACGCCAGAAAAAATTTCTTAAGAACTAACTATAAACTTGATTTAAATATACCTTATAGACACTATTTTTAGACTTATGGTCACCATTTGATCTAGACTTCACATTATGGGGCTTTTTTAAAAAAATTATTTGGACGGGTGTTCACAATATGATTACCAACTTCATATTCCAAGTACGTATCTTTCAAATCTCACATTTCCAAATGGCCTTCTGAAGTTTGCTCCAGATAATTTAAGTTTTTATGCACCTGTATTCTTTCTGTATATTTATATACATAATTACTATCTTTTTAATTAGTTTTATGAATTTTTTCATGAAGTAAACTTACAATTCGGTACTCGATATCAGTGGTTGGGTTTTGTCTAGCTTTAACTGAATCATAAACCTCTGCACTGTATTTGAAGATTTTTGGAATTTTCGGAATCGTTCTGGAGGACTTGCGCAAAGCACAACCGATACCAAGAGGAGGCTGTTATAAGAAAAAAGACAGATTAGTTTACAAGATATACAATTCCAAGGAAATTATATTGCATAAAATACGATTTTTATGTTCTGAGTTCCATTCAGATTTAAATGAATAACAAAAATAACCTCTCATTTGGAGGAACTATAGTACACAGCTATAGTTAGTTGAAAGGGGTCTGTTTCTACATTTTAGCCGCTTGGAGGTCGTGGCACTTTTCCCAGAGCACGGCAACCATTCGCTCATTGTCCCCTCTGTCGGCAGTTGCTCTTGCGGTATGATTTTAGAGCGCAGCTTTCCCGTTACAGCGAGAGAGTTTGTTTAGTTTAATTGCATTAATGTCACGTTTTCAAGTAACAAGAGGGCTATTTTAGGACGGACCCTGTAATTTCGAACCGCGGTCAAATGACAAGGATGACACCTGAGCTGGCACCTCCTAGCTTCCGTAGCACTCCAGCGGGAGGGCGTTTTACCCCCTACATATGGTTTAGCGTGGAGGGGGCCCCATGCACAGCGGATTTTCAGCGGAATCAGGTTTCGAACCTGGAACTCGCCGGCCTCGAGGCCGAGACCTTACCACTAGACCACCGCGCCCACCTACAGTGAGAGAGAAGCGACCTCACGATGCCGAAAGTCATTTATTTGTGCCAAATGCCGAATAGTTATGAAAGGATCTATAACTGCCACATAATTGTATGACACGGATAAAAATTGGAAATTTCGGGCATCGCAAGAATCCAAAGACTGGCTGAAAATCGAACTCACGACTTTGGGCAAGTGGAGGCAGCACGTCATCAAGTATATCAGATTCGCACACACGAGGGCTATCTTCGCCACCCAACCAGCGTAACATTATGTCACTAACATTTTAAAACAAAAATATGATAAGAAAGAAATAGAGAGAAAAAATAATTAAAATCAGGCTCCAGAGTATTCGGTGCCCTGTGAGAAATTATTGTGGCTCCCCCTGTATATATCGTATATTTGTGCATATGCTAAAAAGTTTAACTATAATTATTAATGGCTTATCAGATTATTATTCCATTGGCTTTCCTTTCTATTGCGTTCCAGTCGGCAGCCATATAACGCGCGCGAATTTTCAAAATTATGAGTACTGCACGCTCCGCGCCCTGCACACCACTAGGGCAGGCCCAGATTAAAATTTTGAAACTCTGCATAATTATTAACAAATGCACGGACAATAAAGAAGAATTGCAGAACTATTGAAGAGCTGCAGGTGATTTATTGAGCCTGCTAGATGTAGATGCTCTAGTATTACTCTTCTAATTTAAGCATTTATCTAAAGGAAAGTTTTCAATATGGCATGCAGATAGGATAAAATGGAAATGAAAGCACTTAATGAGCCAGCTAGCCATTACTTTACGGTGCATGATAATGGGGCTTGGAAATGCGAATGCCATAGCATTCATGTATGTCATTTTGCACCACTATGGAAATAAATGCCATAGCATTCACGTCCGTAAACGTGTTAAGATGAAACTTATCATAGCAAATAAACTAATAAGCTTTAAAAGTGATATAAAAACAGACTTCTTTATTTTTAATTCAGAACGTAGTCACAAATGTATGAAGATAATAGAAGTCCAATAAGAATTCTTTTTAAATTATCGCAACGGAGCTAGCAGACATGTTTAGTTACATTAATGACCCAGTTTGAAGCAACACGAGGGCTATTTTGGGACAAACTTTGTAATTTTGAACCGCAATCAGATGACGAGGATGAAGCTTGAGGCATCCTTCTTCTCTCCAGCGGCGTTTAACCCTCGATCAAGGGCCCGGTGCGCACATTCTGGTTGGACAAGTAATTAGCAGTTGGGTAGTGCACACATATCTCTCACTGCACAGTCGTGTCGGACAAATCATTAGCGACTCTTTTGCTTGACATTGTCCCTAAAATTCGGAGTGAAATCGGGGCAGGACCGGATCCGCTCTCAGTACCTATTTGAGAGCGACCGCTTTGTTTCAGGTTTGGTAGCAATTCAGTGCAGTCAGAAGTGCGGTGTGAAGTACATTGTTAGCAGGTGGGCAGTGCACACGTGCTTCTGATGCTGGAGAGGTGTAGGACAAGTAATTAGTCACAAAAAAAAAATCGGATTTATACACAGAGCCTCAACCTGCACCAGGCTCAAATTCAAGTAGTAAAATGGATTTCGAACTTAGAAGACGTCGGACGACGAATCCGAAATCTTAACACCAGCTACCGAGTTTATTTTTACTATAAATTTGCGATATATGTTAGCTGCTTTTTATGTTGCGCCCGACGAAAGCTTAACAGAAACGCGAAGAAATATTACATCACTATTTCTAGGAAAGTGAAACTGAACCAAAAGTAGTTTACCTGCAATGCCAACCAATCTGAAATAGTTGGTCTGAAATAGGAGAAATCTGTAAGAATATTTTTAGGCTGCCATCTGTCGTCTCTGGAATTTCTTCTGGTGATTCCTCTCACTTCGATTCGAATTGGAACTTTTTTTACGCCGTAACGACTGAGGTCATAAGGGGTGGTCCAGTTTGAAGCTACAGACGATAGGAAAAAAATGTTAGATTTCTACCGTTTTTTAACAAATTCATTCTTAGGTACATAAGCATACGAATTTCTGACTCTGGATCGCGTGAGATATTTTGTCGTTTAACAAGCAACACCACCTTATCTCAATTTTTTGAAATTTCGAAAAGGAAAAAAATATCCAATTTTTCGCAACCAATAACGAATATTTCTGAATTTTTTTCTCACATCTGGTAGGAATATACGGTCTCATGTTCATATCAGATGTGAAAAAATTCAGAAATATCCGTTTTTGGATGCGAAAAATTGGATATTTTTTTCCTTTTCGAAATTTCAAAAAATTGAGATAAGGTGGTGCTGGATGTTAAGCTACGATTGTTAATTTCTAGTATACGAAGTACGCAAAGATTGTGATCGTCAAAAGGTGCGACTTCTAGAGTTTGATCAATCTCCACGTTTTAGACTGGAGTTCGAAAAACACGTTTTGGAATTATGTCTGTGAACACAATAACTCAAAAACTTAAGTAGCTAGATAGATAAACTTCGGTACACAGTTTTATCATCAAGAAGGTAGGTCCATATGAAATTTTTGACCAAATCCGTCAAAGGGTTGACTGACTGTCGTTCTGTATAATCGCATGCTTGTGAACAAGATAACTCCTCAACGCAATGACTTAGATAAATGAAATTCGGTACGTGGTCTTCTAACCTTAATTGCAAATCTGTGTCCAATTTTAGTTTCAATCGGTTAAAAGAAGGCGTTCAAATTGCATATTCGGTTTCTTCACCATTCTACGACGCAAAAAAGAAAAAAGCGTGACCGCTTCGTGCGTTTTTCCCCACCTGTGTTAGGGAATGGCGCAATGTTCTGGCTATTGGTGTATTTTCTCCCCTCCCCCCGTGTTAGGTGATATACGAGAAAGTTAGGAGGAGACCACTCTCGCTGGTTTCCTATCAAATCTTGGAGGAAATCCATCTACAGGAAGTCTGTCTGTATGCTTGTGCAGACGAAGACGTAGATAAATGATATTCGGTTTGTGGTCCTGTCGCCGGGGAAGTTCATGAATGATGTACTCTTTTTATGGCCAAGAATAAGATAAAACCCCGACTTCCGTCGAATTCCTCCTATTCGAAAGGTTTTACCCTATAACTTGGTGGCCCTAAAAAGAGTACATCATTCATGAACTTCCCCGGACTCGAAATGGATTCCTCCTACGATAACCCGTTTCTATAGCGACCGCCGTCAACGAGACAAGTTGGCGGGCAGAGTTCTCGTGGCGGACAGGCAGTACGTAGCACAAAATACTCCACGTTGTGTCACTATAAGCGAGAGTCGGAAGGTTACTCTTTTGTTGATATCGGTCTTTTAGCCCAAGGTCTGCAATTTCACACCCATATGAGAGGGTGTAGCCCACTTACGCGCAGTTAATACATGGGATAAATTAAATTATATTCCAGGAACGATTTAGGCGTATTTAAATTCGAAAGAAAAAAGGCGTTTAGAATCTCAAACATCGAACTTTATTCATCCGTCTCGTTTCTAACAACTGCTCTTTTTGTTGCCATTTTTGGAAACTAAATAGATAATATTATACGTAGAGAGAGCTGCTACAAGGGTATACGAGAAAATACAAGAGAAAATACTTCCGCTGGTTTGAGTGTTGGTTCCGACTTTACTTTTGCCTGTCGTTGAGCCATCGGAAAGAATGAGTGGTCATTTGCAAAAGGAAGGCCCAAATATTAGAAGAATTTCATTTGGATCTCTCAAAAGCAGCGGGAATGTCCTCCTCTCGACTTTCTCTTCTGCTTACACAATAAGACAGGTTTTGCGTTTAACTTCGTTCTATACTGAAGAAATTCGAGTTTGCATTTGGGGCATCTTCGCCTTCACGAACTGGGTCCCAGCTTAGAAACGTTCAAAACTTTTAGCGTTAAGATCATATGCTAAAATTCACCCATCTAGCTAATTGAGTTTTTGAGTGATCGCGTGTACATACACGAGAATAAATACACCGACACACGATCAGTCCATTGACGCATTTGGTCCAAATTTTGAAACAGATCTACAATACTGGTAATATGCAAAATTTCATCTATGCAGCTCATTGCGCTTTGAAGTTATCAATTGAACAAACACGCAGACTTCTCTTTAATGGAAAGTGTCCAAAATTCAATGCGGATCTAAAATCCTGACGTAGACAGCGTGACACATTTCATTCGACTGCCTTGTTCTGTTTTCGAGTTAACGTGTTCACAGACAGACATGTTTTAAAAGACGGTTCTCTTGGACTCTGGACGGTCTCAGATATCGAGGAGAAAAAATTTACATATGGTATAAATTTAATTATATATAAATTTTTTAAACATAATATATAAAATTCATATATAATTTCATATATTATTATTATATTTTTAATTATAAAAACATAATAAAAATATTTTATATTATATATAAAGTAATATAATATATAATTTCCTTAATTATAATTAATATTACTAAAAATACAATAATATTTTAATAATAATATGTCATCAAAATCTCAATGTCTCAGGAAATTGACTCAAGCTACAGAAAGTTTAATTGCAGTTAAAAAATTAAAATGCATCACTTGCTTTATAACGGCTAAGGCATAGTCTCTCCATTTTTTTTTAATTTTATGTAGTTGACGTAGGATGAAAGAATTTATATTTGGGCATATGCTTCGCCTGTCTTAATTTTTATTGATTTAATTTACCTTAACAATGCATTGAAAACAAAAAAAAAGAACTTTCATCAAAAATAGAATAGCTGTATAGTCTGCTTTTACCCATTTTGAGTTTAATTGAATTAATCGGATATTTCGATCTACAATTTAAATATCTATAAAAGAGAAACTAACTAAGAGAACCTGACTAATATTCATGGGTATTTTTCGAATAGGAAACACTTTACAATAACATAAATATGTGTCTACTAAAGTTCATTTTGACACATAATTACCTCCAATTTATATCAATTTTAACCCCAAATCAGTTTCAACTTTTACTTAGTTCTCTGTCTCACACATCTCTATTTTGAATACCTTACTAATTGGCAAAAAATTTATTCTCTTATTTATCTTATCGATCTTGCAATTTTCCGAAATACAAAATTAAAAAATGAGCCTTCTTTAACAGGACGCAAAACATAAAATCCTTCACTGTCTATTTGGTTATATAGAAGATAACATTAAAAATTAGTAAATCTCTCAGCTGTAATTTTATTAGATACTTAATTTCCGATTTATAAACAGTGTTTAAAGACTCTAGCCCAAAAAAATTCATTTAATGATTTACATATATTTAGTTAATTTAATAAAAAAATGCAGTCAATATATTTATTTATTTGCATCTTTTACGCAGTAAGAATCTTTTCTTTCTTTATATTTCTATGTAAAAAGATTTTGCAGACGATAATTTATTATTTTTTTTATTTGAATGTTTTCTACTGTTTTTTTTATTTATTTTGAAGGAAGTATATATATTAATGATAATGTAAAAAATTTGAACCTCTAATTCTCTTTTTTTTCAAAATTTTCCCAGAACAGAATAAATTTAATAAACTGAAAATGTTCAGGAAATTAAATCCCAATCAAATAAGCATTTGTTATCCTTCATGAAGTCTTCAGAATCCACTTATAATAATGGCTCAAATTATATACGAAACCATATAATTTCAGCAAAATAGATGACAAGCACGCATGATAGGGGGGAAAAAAATCTACTTCCAATATGAGGCAAGTTGATACAGCAATCGTATTCCCTTATTGGGCCTCTTTTTTACCTATACGGGGCCTCTCTCTACCCATATTCACTCACAAATAAAAGAAGAAAAAATGTAGAGAGAGGGAACCACATGCGAATCAATTTTTACGAAGGTCTTTCAAACACCGTGCGAGGGGAGCGAGGCAGCGTTAGGGTCAGGTATTCAAACAAGCTCAGGTGAAAACAGAATCCGGACTTGGAGCGCCATCTATTGAGAATTTTGTTATATATGAATTTGCTTTTTCTTGCTTAAATGGAGCTTTCATAATATTCACTTAAAATTTATTGATGTATTATTTTCTGATTTAGTTCCTTTTAATTGAATAGTTCAAAACTTTAATAAAATTTTGCATAACTCTGTGGAGAATCATCTTAAAAGTTATAAGTGTGATAAGAGGGCAAAGGATAAAATGCATGCATGTTTGCTACAAGTTTGGGTTTAGTTTAGTAATAGATATTAACGTCCCGTTTTGAAGCAAATCAGGGGCTATTTGGAAGAACTACAAATTCAACGTAAATATAGCTTAAAAATTTTATATCTGTAACTATTCATGCATGTAAAAAGTGTGCAGACTTTGTTTAGAAAAACATCTTTTTAACATTTTACAAGAGAAATTAATGGTTTCTTATTATGAAATAAAACCGAAAAAATACTTATTACAAGTTTTGTAAGTTCATAAATGATTCTTTCGTTTAGAAATAATAATTACGCAAATAATCCAAAAATCATTGCTAAGAGATGTAATTGAATATTTTGCTTAATTGCAACTTTAATAACTTAACACATTCGCTGCCATGCCTGACGCACCATGTATCTAGTTGGATGACCCCTTCTCTGCCATCTCTTAACTGCAGTAGAGGAGGGATCATCCGACTGGACAACAGGCTCCGGACACGTCAGCGCGTCGGTGGCAGTGAATGTATTAAATTAAGGGTTTTTGCACTTACCTACTTATTTAATAACTTTTATTGAACTAAAATTCTAGATTAAAAAGGCAAAAAGGAAATTCCTTCTTCATAAGATATTCAGTAAGCATGTGTTTTTTGCGATTTAATATAGGAAACGACTCCTTTCAAAGGAAAATTATCTTTCCTCCAGTAAATAATAATCATTTAAAAAGAAGAATCATCTTTTTATGGTTGACTTAAATATATTGAAGAAGCACAAAAGTAATATCGATAATGAAATGGAGAAATTAAAATTAAAAGAAATACGTTGTTTATAAGATGAAAGGAGTCTGAGAGATTAAAAGACATAAGAATCCAACGACTGAAGACATAAATATGTCGATTAGAAGCGCACTTTTTAAAACTTAATGACTTTTCGTGACTGATTACATTTGATTAAATATTGTAAATTTTGAGTTAAGAAAGTTTATTAGCTAGCGAGCAATATTTCGGATTTAATGCAAAAAAAAGAAAGATTTCTTTCAAAGGACAATAAATTTTTCTCTAGTGAATCACAGTTATTTAAAAAAAATCATATTTTAGGGCTGAAATTTATGTTGAGTATATTGTTTTAAAATAAATTATAGTTTTTTTTAAAATGAATAACTTATTTTAAGTGATTGCTTTTAGCTAAATATGACAAATTTTGAGTTCACACAAACGATTGATCTTCAATGTAATATGAGTTCGAGCAGTGGAGAATCCAGGAGGGCGGCTATGGGGGGGCCCCCCCCCCCCCCGAGCTAAATCAGAAGCCTAGATTTTATTTAAAATCATAACAGCTGTTTTTTTTAATCTCCCTTAATAATCATAAAAAAATTTTTAAAAATCAACGTGACAATATTGCTTTCTGGCTGGACAATCTCGAAAATGTTCCCACTTTTGAAGTCATTCCACTCGTATTTGTAGCGTTAACGCGGTCGAAAACATTTTTTGGCTAATTATTTCATTTTCTTTTAGAATAAATTATCGAAAGCATTGTAGTGTTCTTTATGATTCCTATTGTCAGGTGAGTAAAGTCTGTGAAGTTAAAGTGTTTTGGTTTACATAAGCCATGACGTTTGACATTCGTCACGACGATACAAAATTCTTTATGACCTCAGCTCCACCCCCGATCCAAATTCTGGATTTGCCACTAATTTCGAGCCTTTGAACCTCTGGTCGTGAAATCGAGACAATACCACGGAGTCAAATTTACTTTCTAAAAATAAAGATGACACAAGATTCAAAAACAATTACGTGGCTGATAAAACTCTTCAAATAAAGTAAATCTTGTATATTTCCATCTACATTTTCCAATGTTGCCAATCACAGCAAAATTCCAGGAGATAAACTTGATAAACATTCTACAGTTGCTAAACATCTTTTTATTCACTCGTGATGCTGCACTGACAAATTTGGATTGCTGTTTTTTAATAATTTCTATCGAAAGATAGAGTCACTGTGTAATTCTCTCTGTGTAATAACTGCACTTTATTCACTGTGTAATACCTCCAATTCGAGTTATAAATAAAAAAAGAATCGCCCATTTCGAAATTACAGCTCGATTATTTTCTCTCTCTTTTGTATCTGACCTGCATGTAACGTGAAATTACCTTTCTGGTTCTGCGCAACTTGTAGGTTTCTTTATAAATATGGACTGTATAGTGACTAATTTGATTAATTGACTTTGATTGACTTAATTTTAACTCTGACTTATTTTAATTTGACTTGCTTTTAACTTTGACTAATTTCGAAGATAAAAGATGGTTAACTAAAAAGGGTCACATATACTCCCGAGCTATGTAGAGATGGACACACAGAACGGCTGGAGGAATTTGGGCCAAACATGATTCACAGGTTTCTCTCATTAGTCGAGTTAAAATATTATAAGGTTAAATCCTCTTACCCTATCCCATTCTTGTTAGGTTGAGTTTTTGAAACAAAAATTTAAAACAATTGGCGAATTGACAAGCACGAAATGTGACTTGTTTCAAACATGTCGAACTAAAATATTGCGCAGATAAATCTTCCCTTATCCCCCTTTTAGGATGAGAATTACCTCTAAGGCATACGAGTCAGAATAGGCGGAGAAATTTTGATGAAAATTGGTATACTTGTTTCTCATAGTTCAATTAAAAATACTGTAATGGCAAGCGAACCCTAATTCAGCCCTATTTGGGAGAACTATTGAAATGCGCTTAACAAATGGAACCGATTTGATTGACGTATTTTATTCTGGAGTGATTTTGATGGGAAATGCTACATTTGTCTCTCTCAAGCATCGACTAAAAATATTAGGGTTTAAAAGTAGGGTTAATTTTCAAATTATTTCATTAACATTTGAACAATACTTTACGAATAAAACGCTATGTTATTGATATATAATATTATTCCATTTCCTTCCTCCCACTAAGTTTTGATAAGTAAAAGACTGGGCATCACCAGGCACTCTGATACTTTATATATATGTCACCGTTAAAGTGTATAATTCAGTTATTCTATGGAATAACTGATCAAGTCAGTTAAAGTGTATAATAAATGAGTTCACACTTTACCTAGTTATTCTATGAAATGACTAGGTATTCTATAGAATAACAAATGACAGAAAGTTAAAGTGTAAAATAAACAATTTGACATGAAAAGAAGTCCGTTTTTTTATAAATTACACATTGATTGCAAACTAGCCATAACCGGTTCAAAACTGACTAAAAATAATACCAAATCCACTATAAACGCAAATTCCTTGCATTCAATGAGTTAGCGAAGCTACTAGATTCCGGTTCCAGCTGCTAGCGAAGCCGTAGGATGTTTTTTTAAAGTTAAAAAAAAATTGTCCTGTGCCAACTTTACATGCCGCAAGCACAATTTTTCCTGCTTCATTTGAATAATTAAAAAACGCAGATTCCTCACATTCTATGATCTAGTGAAGCTACTGGGTGCCGTCTCCCTTTGATAGTGAAGCCGTAGGATGTTTTTAAAGTTAAAAAAGTTTACCCAGTGCTCATTTCATATGCCTCAAACACAAATGGACAGTTTGAATAACAAGCGAGATGAATCATGTTGGTTATTTCACACTTTAACAATGTGTGGACCGTTATTCTATAGAATAACTAGTTAAAGTGTAAAATAAAAGTTTATTTTATACTTAACTGATTTTATCAGTTATTCTATAGAATAATGGAGTTCATACTTTAACGGTAACATATATAAAAGAACTTATTTGTGAGTGTATGCATGAATGTGCTTTTTATTATTGTCTATGCACCTCCAGACCGTTTGACTTACCGTGACTAAATTTGGCACAGTGATGGATTAGCACGAGTGCAAGCTAATGCCGTAAAAATTATTTTAAAATTCAAATTAGATTTTTATTTATTTAAAGTTAAGTGGTAAATTGGATCTTTTTTTGCCTATTTTCGCGAATTTTCTGTACATTCTCATCAGAGAACAGTAAATTTTATGTGATTGTAAATTCCAGAATATCCCTGCTTTAATAAAGTAATTTGAAGCTGCTTTGTAACTTCTCTGATTTTCAACTATTTTTTAAGGTTTTCAGAAAAGCCTTTCTCTGGCAAACAACTCTCTGCAAGACTGACATCGTACAAGATGAAAAATGAAGCTTCTTGTTTTAATTTATTAAACATAGCAAAAAATCGCTCTTGCTTTTTTCTCTTTTATTTGTCTTTTGATGTTCTATTTTGAAATGTATATATGTTCTATTTTGCAATATGTATTTTGGCAACATTCTGTTCGTTTTAAAGATTCCTCTGCTAATATTTTTTATCAGTTACGGGTTGCTAGGAACTGTTCGGCAGCGAATTCCATGAAAGGTTTCTTCTTCTTTGAAATCGAATCATAATTTCAGTGGCTTAATTCCGGAGAGCACGGAGGATGGTATAACAACCCCTAGCGAGCAAATAAATCAGTTACGGGTTGCTAGGAGTTGTTCGGCAGCGAATTCCACGAAATGGTTTCTTCTTCTTTGAAATCGAATCATAATTTCAGCGGCTTAATTCCGGAGAGCACGGAGGATAGAGCAACCCCTAGCGAGCAAACAAATCAGTCACGGGTTGATACCGAAATTCTTAAAGTGATAAACCGCTCTATCCAAAGCATCCACAGAACTGGTATACCTCAGATACTCTATTACTTTCACACCCCTGGAAACAAGCGAGTTAAGCTGTACACAACGCTGGTGACTACTTAGTGGGACGCTTCAAGCAAGTATATATTGTATTAGTTGTAATTATATGACTGCCACTATTAAATTTCCTCCATTCGCATGCAGCTCTTAGGAACTTTATTCGAGAATGATTTGTATTGCAAAAATTATTAAGTAAATTTCTTTAAGTAAAAAAAATGTACCTGAAAAATGGTAGAAGACCGTAACATTATCCGTGTCAGTCTGGATATCCAATGAATACATCTCACAGAAGATGTCCCTTATTAAAGATGTTCCAAGTGGTTTCTGCAACAGAAAAAAATTTAATTCTTTTAAAGTCTGTAAAAAAGTCGGTCCATGTGAAACTTGAGCTACAGCTACGCTGTGCATGTAAATTCGCTCCTAAAGCATTCGCTGACACAGCAGGCCGGCAGTTCATTCGCCCTGAGCTAATGAACTGTTTTTCCGACATTATGTGACATTGGAAACATTTTTTTAAAAAAATTCGACACTTTCTTATTATATATATTATTGTTATATTTAATAATATAATAATAATATATAATATAAAGTTCATAATATACAATAATAATATAATATAAAGTATAAATACAAATTATTTTTGCTTTAATATTTTCGGTGTCTATTCTCTCTTTTATGATACAAAAAATAAGTTTATAAAAATCATCACGTGGGGCATTTAAAGGGGTCATTGTCTGACCCAGAGAAAGGGAAAATGCTAAGTGCACACAACTTTTAGTCCGCGTCTGTTTCAACTTAGATAATAAAATAAAACTTACGATATCATCTCTTCTCTTCTGTGCGTACCACAGCAGAGCAGTTGGTCCAATGATTAACGGATCCTTGTTCAACCAACCATAAAACACGGGCTGGTACCAATACAGCGATTCATCGATGGCCCAAGCTCTGCACGTTGTTGCTGGGAGAATAATAAACATAGGCAATATAAGATAGTTAATAAAGTAAAGAGACCATGAATCTCGATAAGAAATTCTTAATATACTATTATAAAATTTTTTTATTCAATACATTTTATATTTAATTTTATCTGGAGGGCTCAGAAACCAATCAATATAAGCCAATAGACATAAAAGAACCTTTTATCCCATTTTTAAACAATAATGGTTAAACAATACCAATTTTTGTAGCGCCAACTGACACAGGCTTGACAGATACTTGAATGCTTTGACAAATGAAAATTTTCACAATAAAGAAGCACTTTCAATACGAAAGTCAATGTCAGGAAAAAAACGGCTTATACTAATTGACTTCTGAACCCTCCGTGTATAAATAGAATTTATTAATTGAGTAACCTATTACTGAAAATCGCGAAGAAAGCTGCTTTTACTTGAGCCATACCAATTTATTGCAGAGCTGAATTAAGTAATATCTCTTAAATCCTTTTAAAGGTGGCGGTTTCAGACAAAACCACCTTTTTTAATTTTTTTTTTTCGTGGCCAGGCGGTAGGTAGTCTTGTGATGATTTATTAGAAAAAGTGCGCTTATAGTATTTAATAATGACAACAGATGGCAGCGCCAGTTCTATTTTTTTAAATGGATTTATACATTCATTAACATCGTTTTCACGAAGAAAAATAACTTAGTTTATGCTCCTGAAAGGATAAAATCCTATGGTCGTACATTCTGGAAAAAATCTCAAACTTGTCGAGTTTTATTATAAATAGTCTGCAATGGCAGGCTGTCAAATTAAATACATTAGATACAAAGCTGGTGAACTAAGGCTTTCAAAAGCAAAAATCTTCAGTTAATATTTTCCACAAGCAAAATTATTCTATAAGATCCTTTCTATAAGAAAATAGGTATGCGGATTCCAATTCGTCACAAAGTTTGGAAAGCTATTTATTTCTAGCATCAATAACCGCAAACTTTTTTAGCTTGGTTTGGAGGATTACAAATTTCTATTACTACTTCTTTGCATACGAATTATGCGTATAACCATCTTTTTTTAAACTTTTATTTTTTTTAAATGCAAGTTAAAAATTAAAAAAATAAACACTCTATGGCTGAACCGCATAGACACATGATTGAAATGAAATATCTATAAGAGATGCTGACAGCCACACGCGAAGCCTTGTTCACTAATATTGTATCCTAGTTGAAAGACAAGCAACCTTAGGTGTTTCAAGTCCACATCTGAGTGTGATCTATTTCACGAGTGTTTATCATTCTTTCTGTGTTCTCGCGTAATATACTATATGCGCAAAAGTCCAAAAGGTTTTTAAGTATGGGTGAGGGAATTTAAACACGCTATTTTTAATTTCATAACTGATATCTTGCTGTCTAATATCGATATTTTTTTAAATATCAATCGAATTAGTAATATATTTTTTTAAAAAATATTGAATTTCAATAAGAAAAAAGGGCATTACTTACTAGTTATCTCAAGTATTTGATTGGTTAGGTTGTTGTGGTAAATTGATCTTTTATCTCCATTTTCTATAAGCTCCAGTTTCCCACGTGGGCCAGTGTTGTCGTAATATTCTTTGGCTAAAGCTGTCACTTGCTATAATGTAAGGAAACGTAATTAGGTTTCAAATTAAAATGTAAGTTCATTACACTTACGATCAGTGTATTTTTATAACGAACACTTTGATAAAAAAGATGTTTATGTTGTTATATTTGTTATAAATATGCATGTCCTCTAATTAACAATTACTTAAGAGGGAAAAAAAGTGGACAATTCAGACAATTAACCAGGATTAATGCTATTCATCCAAACTCTAAGGCCTCAATTGCGTGTGATAATTGCAAACAATAATATTTCAGTAACAAATGACATATTCTACTTGCATTTAGTTTATTTATTTGCTACACATATTTTTATCAGCAGCTGTCAAATTTGTATAGTTTTATTGCAGAAGTTTTATTTAATATTGGAAAAGCATTAAAAATTTTAAAAAATCATATTTCTTTTTACTAAATGAGTTTTTGAAAACTTTTGTGCCTTTAGTATTTTTAATATTATAAAAATAAAAATAAAAAATAAAAAACGCTTTTATTAGTGTGAAAAAAATAGAAAATAATCATTTATCAATAATATGGACGTCAAAGCAAAATCGTAAAATCCTGAGGCGCTGATAAAAATACTCTAATAAAATTTGAATTTTTATCGCATTATTTTAAATGAATGTCTCGGAATTTTCTTTCTTTTAATATTCATTGTGACTTATTTCTTTGTAGTATCATCGTCAGAGCCTCAAGCTTTTACGATTTAGTGTCGACGTTCATATTTTTGAGAAAATATTTATACTTTTCAGCATGCTAATGAAAACGTTTTTGTTTTCATTATTTTCTAATTTTTAGTCTTTAATATATTTTAAATTCATTATTCTAAATTGTATGAACTCTTAAAATCTTTCTATTTCAAATTTACCACCAAATAGCTTCCACCTTTAGCAATTAGCATAAATAATACAGAATCGAAACTTAATTTAAAATTAATGGATTAATTAATTATTAAATTCTGAAAATATTGTAGTTCCATTGTTAGCAATTAATTTCAGGAACCTAATCGCGAATGAAAAATCGATTTGCAATTCCATCTTTACAAACAAGTCAAGTTAATGAAAGCGTACAAAATGAATCTCATCGATCCATAATTCATATGATTGCCAGTAGATGTCGCTCTCATCGCCATAAACGTCAGAGCGTCAAACTGCGTTCAAGACACAGAGACGACGGACGGCCGTCCGATAGAACTAACAATTATCTGTACATATCTTTAATTGTAAATACTTCATAAATCCTGCAATAATATAACGTTCTTTAGAATAATAGAGTTGACAGTTAAATATATCGAGTAATTTATTTCTACGGAACCAACACTAAGCCGGAGGATCGCCCATATGATTAATATTTAAGAAGTAACGATGTTGAAAATATTGTCTTCTAATGTTTTGTTCAGAAAATTTATTAAAGAATACTCTAAAAATGCTTTAAATAATGTCAGAATTACGTTAAATAGTCTAAAATGCAACGTCGAAAATGAATCTATGCGCTTTCGACAGTTAACGTGTCGATAATATTTTTACTTACGCTTGTTAATAAAAAATATGTAGCAAAGGTATTTTACCTTATCTTCGTCTGTAAGCGTAACTGAAGTTTCGTAGAACTCAATCTCAAGATCTGCTATGTGAGGAAAACCTGTGGAATCTGAAGAAAGCAAAAGAGGAAAAAATACTTGTGATTAACTGTCACCACGAACATTTTTACAAATAAAATTAATGTTTAATTTTCAAATGTGAATTATATTGTCATGCCACTAACCTCCACGTAACTGTACCGGCTCTCAGCCAAAAGGTGTGAAGTGAAGAGTGGAAGAAACAGTTGTGCCAGGGTTGCCATATTGGCCTTTATAAAGCCAAATTTTCGAAATTTGGCCTTTTTTCAAAGCGGTTGGCCTTAAGAATTTTCATTTGGTCGTAAATTGATTTTTGACCTTTTTTGGCTTTATTTTCATTCAAGACTATTAGAACTGCATTTTACAACTATTTCTACTGCTTTTTTCATAAAATTTTTATATTATAAAATAATATTTAGAACGAATTCGATCTGGATATTAGGTGAATAATATCGAAACTAAAAACAGAACATTCTTGAAAATTTTCTCGCTTATTTGAAACTCTTATTACGAATCTGAAATCAATTTTATTTATACTAATGGAATAAACTTTTTATACTGTTTATTATTTATTTTGAGTACGGAATCACTTTTCATTTATTATGACAAAACTGAAAAATAACCTTGCATACTTTCGCTCACACATACAATGTTCAGCTATTTCATTTAGCCATTATTTTTCGTTGCAAAGCTGTTTATGGGGTGGTTAAATTTTTTTTCACTTCAATGTTGTTTCATTAATAGAGTATTGATCGTACGCGTCATTCTAAAATGATTCGTTTTTATAAAATAAAACTTTATCTAATCGTAAATTTAGCGAAAATAAGTACTTCAATCAGTTTTTCAAATTTGACCTTATTTTTTAAAAAGGTTTGGCCTTATTTTGTCATTTTGATCTGGCAACCCTGGTCCCTGCACAGAGTGTGCACGTTTTCGTAGGAGTTCTCGATGCGAACTCCGAGTGAGTAGTTATGAGTCATCTTGAACGTGAATCGTAATTGAACATTTGTATATAGCTCCTATCTAATCGTATATAGTAGTACTAATAAACGAGGGTTAAAATAGGTGAATTTATTGAAGGCTGAAGTACAGAGTTATTACACATACAAAACGTTGAATGCTGATGATATTGTTAGTTATAAAGTTAAATTTCCGTTATACTAATATGATCAAAAAATTCCGGAACTTTTAAAATATGACTTGTACCATTTCCTGCAGAACAAGCGAAGAGTATCCTGTGACCGACTAGTCAGAACAGATTTAGCCCCAGTTGAAATACGTATAGCGCATGAGCATAGTTCGTGACTGTAGGCATTCAAAACTTCCCGACGCGGGGAAAGCCAAGTCATGGGTGATCCATCAAGGTAAGGCGCCGGGTCACAGGTACCTCCTGGTGTGAAAACATCATATCTCAGTACTTCCACAACTGCCTCATTTCCCTGATCTCGCCCCATGAGACTTTTTCCTCTGATGCAGAATTTGCTTAAGGGGCAACGATTCTCGTTCTCCGAAGAAATGCACCGACGAAGACACTGGAGGACATGGCGAAAGGAAACTTGCAATCAACATCTACATTTCTATATGAACGATGGCAAAAATGCTCAGACGCACAGGATAGATGCTTCAGAGGAAACACCAAATAAACAAATTTTATCTGTATACATTCTTCCGTAATAGAATAAATTCCGGGACTTGAACGCATTAGTAAAAGAAAATCTTTTCGCTCAATATTTCTAGGGAATGAGTTTCCATTTACGGGTCTATTCTGGTACCCCGGCTGGGTTGGGAGACGTCACTTTTTCCGCCCGTTAACGACAAGTGCGATTCTCGTACCCGATTTTCCAACCGGTTGGGATCTCGCTCGGTCGAAAAAAGGACTCCGATTTCTCGCCAGCTCTGTACCTGGCGTAAACGCTATTCGCTAGCGAGAAGTGTTGTTTCGATATCAGAACTTATCAAATTTTCGTTTAAAATGGAGGCTGCTAAGACGTTAATTGTGTTTTGAAAGGGTTTATCGGGATAAATGTAATCCATTTGACCAATCTGAAGAAGAGTTTATCAATTACTTTAGATTTTTTAAAAAGTAGTTAAATCTTTTATCGAATTTAAATAATTCAATCTGATAATTTAATACGACAATCTAAAGTAATTAAATCTTTAAAAGTAGTTAAATCTTTTACTACTCCATCAAGATAGACAATAATGATAGTTGATAATTATCTAAGATCAATTACATTTAAAGATTTAATTACTTAATATTTTCTTATTAAATTAAATTAGGATAATTTTAACATTTTTTTAACATTGAGTGTGGAATGACTTTCCTCATTCCGTATATATCATTACAATTTTTTTATTTGGGTTTTAATTCAAAGAAATTTGTCAAATATTTACAAAGTAATTGCGAAATCTGACAATAAAAGAATTTTTCTTGTTCCTTGAATAAAGATGTAATTTTTTTAATGTTGTGAAACCTTGCTGAATTTAATAACTTTTTTCATCTTTTATTTTCTTATGTAATTGGAAAAATAAACAAATGGTTTGTAATATTAATTTATAAGATTTATTCATGTTAAAATAATTGGCATGGAAAAAAGTTTATTATTTTTCCTCTCTCTAGAAAACTGGTAAAATTACATCAATATATTGAAAAAAAGACTGCAATTTATGTTCTATAAATGTATAATATTATTATAAATGTATATTTTGTAAAAGATAAATGGTTTAACCCCCCCCCCCTTAACAATGGACTTATGAAAGCAAGAAAGATGCATTATAATGCATCATATAAGAGCAGAAGTTAAATCTTCCCACCTCTTACCCTTGGTGTCTTTTGAAAAGATGGGATCAACTTTCCCACTTAAAATTTGTGGATATTTTTCAAAATAATCCAACATAATTTCGAATTGGGAAGCAAATGTACGCTTCGCCATAGTTCCTTTGGCGATTCAAAACACGTACTGAATCTGAAACTAAGCATGACGATCACTTGATTTGCTGCGCGCGCAGCAGAAATACGTCACTTCCTAGCGTAAAGCGAGATGTTCGAAACCAGAATCAGACCCCTTCTTTCGGTCAAGAAAAAGCCATTAACGTCCCATGGTCGAAAGACGAAGCGCTCCCAACCCAACCGGGGCACGAGAATAGACCCGTTAAAGTAGCATTTGCAACGGCGATAAATGTGTCTCTATATCAAACATTCAATGGAGTCAATTCATGATGACTTGAGATGCAGAAAACGAGTCGCATCGATTTATTTTTGGACATCTCGCAGTTTGATGATGGACGAGACTTCCGGCTCAGCAGAGACAGTTACATAGGGGGGCTGTTTAGCCATGCACCGGCCTGTTTACTTAAATTAGGGAGAGCGGTTATTGCGAAAATAACCGGTTTTCAGTTATTCAGGGTTTTTTTTTTTCATCTCCGGTTTAACCTGGTGGTTATAACCTCTCAAAGTAACCCATTTTCAGGGGAGGGGTATAAAAAAACTCCATTTGTAGACAAAAAAAATGTATTTATATTGTTTTTACATGAAATCTCAATCCATTGGCCAATATTTATCTGTTCATAATGACTCTTTCAGTAATCCGCCAACCAACAGATGCCTCGAGGAAGCGGTTGTTGTTGATTGGCCTAAGATGATGAAATTCAAAGCTTCATAACTTGGTAAAATTTAGTCTAATCCAAGATAAAATCGAGCCTATTTTCAGATCCGGTTTTTCCACCAGGTTATTGGAATAAAAAAAATAACCGGTTATAACCGGGACAAAAAATAACCGAAAAAAAAAACGGCTTTCGGTTAAAACCAGTAGGTTTTCCCTATCCCTAACATAAATACAGGCGGATATGATTCTAAAAATGTCCTTTTTTCGGACTCGGAGGAATCTTAAAAGTTGAAATTCATTCAAATCTCGAATCGACGACGATTACAGTAATTTGCTATCTACACATCCACATATTGAAAGTGAAATTAATGAGGACTTGCATGTTATCTAAATTTTTTTAAACTGTTGTAGTCTTTATATGAGTAAAAGCGCCGTTTTAAAACAAGCATGTAATGAAAACGCGTACATTATATTATGAAAAAAAAAAACTTTTTATCACATTCTTTTATGATAGCTCCAAAACACAAGCGTTGGCGACAGATATCTTAAAGCACTGCGTACTCGTCACGTGACTGATTTGGCTTTCTAAACAGGCGCAAAGTTAAAATGCATGTTACGGTCCTTCTTTATCACTTACGATAACAATCAATTAAAGAGTTATATACGTTGTCATCAACCTGACAGAAATGGGAGAAAAGAAGTTTTTATTATAACTTGTGAAAACATGGCACATATATCGAAAGGAATCTCATTAAAGAATAAAAAATTTGTTTTAAAATCAGTCTTGTTTTTTTGAGAAAAAAAATGTCAACAAAATCTGTGATGATGTGCCTATATATGTGATAAATAAAAACGTTGTTTTATGCTTTATTTTTGTGCTTCAGATGCATAAATACTGATCCTTCCATACGCATGTACATATGGAAATATAATTATCCAATATAGCCAGATTAACCGATTATCTCATAATATATTTATCGGGATAATCAAACTCCCCGTGCATAAGTTACTTTCATAACAAGGGCATTCGATTTTATAACTTTCTTTTATGGATAGTGTGACCTCGGTAAAATTGTAGTTCATTGCTTATATTACATTAACATAATGTAAGACATCAGAATTCACATAACTAATTTTGGCTAATTTTATTATTAACTAGCCACCTGCGGCGACCAGCTTGTTCGCCTGGAATATAATTTCGATTGAATCTCTTTGGCAAAATTTAAAATTCATGGTTCCCTTAACAAAGCAGTTTTAAATTTCAAATTGTGATAAGCATTCAACCCGCTTTCTTTTAGTAGCCTGTTCTGTTCATTGTCTACATAAATGCCCCTAGCGGAGTCAAGTAACTCTCCGTGTCAGGTAACATCTAATTTCAAATTGTTGGCACCAACTGTCTTGGTTTACAGATTCCTCTGAAATTTTGATGAAATAAAATATGAAAGCAAAAGGTACAACAATAGAAGAGAAACACGCAATTAAATATTTGTTTAATTCACATAACTATATATATATAATTTTGATTAATTTTATTATTAATAATAAATAAAATAAAAGATTATGTGTTTTTTTTCCAAATTGAAGAATTTAAGCATTATAAAAATCAGCAGAACAATGCAATACAGGGTGTTGCTTCAATCTTTTGTTCTTTTTAATCGGAAAACTCCCCAATTTAAGGTTCACTCTCAAAACTATTGTTCGCATTATTCCCGATAATCTATAAAGAGCGAAAGAAAGAAACATCAGCCGACTGTTATCAATTTCTTTTTTATCACTTTTAACAGCGATGTTCAACACTTTTGATTAAGAAATACGCCGAAGCCATAGGGAAACTGAATTTTTCAAAATTCCTGAGGATGACCTAATTTGTCAAAACTGACTTGAAATTGAATCAAACATTATGCAGAATAATCATACTTGATAAAAAAAAAATGAAGTAATTTTACTATAGTAGAGATTTCTAAACACAGACTTATTGTATGACTATCTAATTTTTTGGAAAAACTTCTGCTTTAGAAAATGTATGATGGAAAGATTGTTAAATTTTTGTAAATACTGCGGAATCACATTAAGATTAACTAAAACAGACCTTTAAAAATGTTCGCGAAATAAAAAATCGGATAAAAGCTGTTTTAAACACTTAACTTAAAAAATCACTTATAATTTTCTTAGAATTATTTTTGTACAAATTTTTTTGTTGCGGTAAAAATGTCTCTTAATTTATAATGTTAGAGTGTGTATTTTAGCTAAGTATTTCCTCTACTGATCCTAAAAGATATTTAATACATGCTAAGGATATTTCGGTATAATAGTCTGATTTATTAGAAACTGAAGAATCTTGACGGTTAGTTTGTGAATATTTACTTTCTCACATACAGAGTATACACCGAGAAAGTACTGTAATCATAAAAAAAAATCGATATTGAGACTAATGAATTTCAGCTTTTGAGACTTCTCTGAAATAAGTGTTTCTGGAATTATGTATATGAAATTTGGAATGCAGTCTGTACACCAAAATTGTTGTCAAATTTTGGACCAAATCTATCTATGGGGGAGTATATTTTCCAAAATACATACTTGCTTTTCTTCTGTATATTACGAAGCACCGCATAGTATACAAATAGTATGTAAACATAGCATATACCGAGCAAAAGTGGAGAGAACACTCTGGAGATTTTAAACTTACTGCTGATCTTGAAATAATACCACTTTCTTATTCATTGCTTCTTCTGCATATCAGATTCACGCTCTTGATTTTCTATGATTTCCTCATTCGTATTCTTATCGGAACTGAAGCAACGAATTCTATAGTGGGCAAACTGAAGAATCTGCCTTTTGCAAAGAGAGAGCCATTTTTCCATAAGTCGTGTTCACAATTGCCAGGCGGATTGCAAAAACGACGGCGCTCTTTGCAATCCACCGTGTTTTTTAATTTGTCAATGGCAAATGTATCATTTACTGACAAATATACCATGATGGCGGAAAATATTTTGAATGCATGTTACGAATCGAACGTGATTCCTTACCGTGCCCTTTCCATACGTCAAGGTAAAAAAATTATTGCTTTAACAAACCAGCGGGAGTGGTCTCCCCAAAACTTTCTCGTATACTTCCCAAAAAGGTGTCATTTTCCCTCTAACTAGGGTTACCATACGTCCAGTATACACGGGACTGTCACCGTATTTCACTACTCAGTCCTGTTCTGTTCCTAAACTCTTCGTCATTATAATTTTAAAATGACTTGCTCCCAATTTCATAATTATGTGAAAGAAGAAAGTTATATAATTAAGGAATTAAAATCAGATTTAAAGCATGACTGGGTCAAAAAGAATTAGCCTCGCATCTTTTTTCATTATTCTACGTCATCATTTTATAAGATTGCTGAAATTTATTGATTTTTTTTACCAGAGTAAAATAAGCTATTGCGTACCCACTTTTTTTTTCATGTTTCATTTATTTAGCACCTGAATGTCCCGTATCAACGCTTGGCAATTATGGCAACCCTTTCTCACCTCGCGTGGATAAAACATTCGGACTGGCAGACTTCCCTTGGACGGATTTTGTCCAAATTTTGTCAGAAACCTACAAATTATGTTTCAAGATCAGACACCAAATTTCATATCGCTAGCTGGAATAGTTTTCGAGTTATCGTGTTCACAGACAGACAGGCATCATTCCAAAATTGTGTTTTTCGGACACAGGGAGGTCTAAAACGTGGAGATTCGTCAAAATCTCGAGTTCGAATTTTTTGACGATTACAATACTTTCTCTTTGTATACTCCGTATACGAGAAAGTAAAAAGAGAACGTAGATTTTTTTTTTACAGATATTTATGATGAAACTGAGCATTATGACGTTTTGGGAATGATTTCCGAATCACTGACTAGTTCTAAAAATCTTGGAGTTAAGGCTTTGGTTTTACAATAAGAATAAATGAAGATAACATCTCTACTCACCTCCATCTTGTGCCTGCACACTGAATATGATACAAAACAGAACGAAAATGAAAGAGATTCTGTTGAACCGAGTCTCCATTTTCGTAGCCTGAAAACTGAAACAAAAAATGAAAATAAAGTTCGAAACTGTTTTGAAAATTAGTTGAGCTATCAATTGGCGAAATTAGACGGATCAAAAATTTAAAAACCTTCACAATAAATAAAAATAAACAGATTTAAGTTATTAGATTAAGAAAGTTTAAAAAGACTCTTTTTTAATAGGATAAATATGTGATATGGCATTTGTGGCCGTATAATTCTTTAAAATAAGTTTGTTAATTTATTCTAGGCTTAATTTCTGCGACGAAGACTTAGTTACTATTGATAGCTTTATTAATAATTTAAAAGACTATTGATGAATTATTTAAAGGATGACTATTGATAATTTTAAAAAAACCAACTTTAATATGGTTTTCACTTCGTTTTGTAAAACTTAAGAAGATCGAAATCTAATTTTAACGAGTAAATAATTTTAAAAAGTTTTTTTTTTTCCTTTATAAAACAAATCTGTTTTAGCTTTTTAACTTTCATGTTATCAGGCTTGTGTATGCCCACAAGATCTGCTCTTGTATTATGTCTTTCAATTACTTTCTATATTGATTTTCAGAATATAGCATGGCTCTCAAAATTTTATTGCGCTATATCTTTAGAGAATTGATATTTCCTAAATATAACATATCAATAGAATTTATTTATCTATTTCGACCTTTGTGAGGCAAAAGATTCTAAAGAAAGTCATTAAAATTCAATCGCAAATATTGCATTTATGATCGCTAAACGATCCCAAATCATGTATTTTTGAAAGTATTTAAGAATAGTTTATGTAAAGAATTAGAATGCTTACAGAAAATAGAACGTTTTGCATAATTTTCTGAAGCATTTTCATTGTATGCTTTCTTTGTTTCATTTTCAGTACATTACCCAAAAATTAACAAAAATATATTCCTTCTAACAAAATTTTATCACATTAAAAAAGTTACTGCTTTTAATTTTCACATAACTATTTTTGAAGACTATTCGAAACAAAATCGAAACATTGAAAAAAGGTTCACTTTTCTTAATTACATAATATGTTTTATACAGAGATGTCATGCTCTATAATAATGACAATGGTTTTTGGTTTTTACGAACTGAAAAAATTTATAAATTACAAGTGGTTAAGAGTACTTTTTAATTACAGGTAAAGGAAATCTTTCTAAAAAAAATTCCAATTTCATTTTCATAACAAATATACTCTTGCTTAAAATGCAGTTTATTTTCCATGCATTGCCGCGTTAAACAATAATATTTCAATGGTTAGAATCCGGCAAAGGCGCTCCTTCTATCACCGGCTGCCTTAAAGTTACACCTTCTTAAATTGTAATATTCCAATTCAAGACAATCGTTTCTTTATAAGAATAATCATTTAGCACTGCAGCAGTCATACTTCCACATTATAGCAATATTTCCATAAATAAAGAACAAGCCAGGCATTACATAGATCTGGTGAAACCACAGCAGTTTTCAAACATTTAACTCAAAATTCATTTCTTTTCAAATCAATATGAAATAATACTTCATTTGGGCACGGACCCATTAAAGAGATAAATCTGAGTAATATTAAGCTCATTTTGAGATTGCATAATACACATCTGGTTTTTTTGTAGAGTTCCACTTATACAGTTTCCAGAGTCCTACTTATCACTTTATAACATGAGATGTTCTTTTACTTAAAAATAATATTTGATATCAAAGCTGAAAACAAAACTATCCCCCTTCTCAGACGAGAGACTGACTACCGTAGACAAATATTTTCAACAAGCAGATAACTGACACATTGATTCTGTAAAAAAAATAAAATACTGTAACAAATTGATTTTCAATAGAGATTAAAAACCACAATTTTAATACACGTATGATTTTTATTAAAAAGACAAACTAATTCTAGAGAAGAAATTAATTAAATCCACATCGTAACGTTTGTAGTATTTTTAATTTTTTATTTTATAGCCCAATTCACATACACTTTTATTAAAGAAATATTGTTGTTGTTATAAGAATTTCTGAAAGAAGTGAGAAGGGTTATCAGGTGCTAAATTTATGTGGCATTCACTTTTTGATGGCAGGGGGGGGCGTATACGTTACTCATTTTAGCCAATGGAACTGACAAGGAATGCATATGATTGAGCAAGAATAAAATATTGACTTCCTACAACATTTCTTTTTCAATTAACTGTGATTAATATTCATCAAGCAGTTAGAAAGTTATAAAATACAATAAAAATGTCTGCAGGCATTATGCATTTACTATAATGTTCTACAGGTTTCTTTCCCTTTTTAATCTTATTTAATCTTGTACAAATTACAAGAGATTAAAATTAGAAAAAAATTAATGGAAGTAAATTATTTCTAAAGAAAAGAAAACAGTTTATATATACTAATGAACCAATTTAGTGCTGAATATGAACGCATTAGTTACATTGAAAAGGAAGAAATATTTTTTAATCGTTGAAAACAAACAAGTATTTTTTTATTGCATTAAAAAAAGTTTTTCCTGACATGCAAGATTAATGTTCACTTTCGATAAATATTTTTTTCCATTTATATTCAGGATAAATTAAATATAATGAAACTTATTCAAATTTAGTTACTTTCTTTAAATATATCTGCACAATAAAAATTATAATCATTTCCACATTATTACGTGAAACTTCAGAGTCACATATTTGCGACATATAGATACAATTAAATGTGTTTTTAAGCGACACACGAAACATTTTAATAAGCAAATTAAATAAGTTGGTAATATTTTCACTTGCAGGAAAATTAATATTTTTAATTAAAACTATACTCACCACCTCAAAATGTCACATACTTGAGACTCATCAATACAATTAAAGGTATTTTTAAACAGCAAACGAAGAATATTAATAAAAAGATTATTTAAGTTTAATAATATTTTGCATGAATCAAAATTGTAAAATCAAAACTTTACTCACCACCTCAAAACATCACAAACTTGTGACACATCGATACAACTAAATACATTTTTTAAACCACAAGTGAAGAGTATCAATGAAAATATTAAATAAATTTAATAACATTTCACATAAATCAAAATTATTCTATTAATTAAAACTATACTCACCACCTCAAAAACAAGAACACTACAAATTTCAGCTGCCCAAAATGCTCAAGTCCCGGACCATGCAATCACAAGAGGAATACAACCAGGACTGACTTCTGCTATCCCTGTGTTCCACCCACCTTGAAAACAACCAGGACTTTGTAACCTGACCCACTTCAAACTATGGAATTATATTGTCTTTGGTTCTAATGCCAGAATATCTTATTAAAAAAACGATAAGATAATTCCTCAGAGGGGGAGTGAATTGTTTGGATCCCAATGATAAGCTTTTCTCTTCTGGAATGAAACATTCTATTGTGGAAAAAGTTTTACGGGGATCTGAGGTGCCAGAGAGAAAGAGAAGCGATGATAAAAAAACAAAAGATAATGCTGCTCTTTTGATTTCAATAATAGATTAATGGTGTGTTATCAGATAAAAAAATATTTTAAGAGAAAGTAGGGAGTGATTTTTTTGTGTCAAATATTTCCGGTGGAGAATGAGTGAAAAATTAATTCGAACGTGCTTATTATGTCGATTTAGAATGTATTAATCAACCGTTCGAGAGAAAATTAAGAAGATGCATTGGAACTTGGTTAACTCGAAGTTCATGGGACCACAAAAAAAATTACATTTATTCCGAAATTCGAGTAAAGGAAAATTAGGTCTGAAACTGAGTGCTGAAAGAGAAAACAGCAATTTTTAAATTAAAAGTGGCAGTAAAGATTTATTTTTTATACTTAACATTTATAATAAATAAACATATTTAATATATGTAATTAATAAATAAATAGGAATTAATTGAAATAAATAAAGCGTAAATAATTGTAATGGAAATGTTTAAATAATTTTAAAAATAAGAATTTCAATAAATAAGTAAGTAATCTTAATTAACAGTGCACAGCACTTTGGATGCAACGATTGTGCAACAAAACTTCAAAATAAATAATGCATTTCACATTTATTGTGTTTAACATTTTTTAAAAAGTTATATATTTTTATTGAATAAATTGTACCGTAGTGATGTCCTCAAAATGATTGCGTTATAAAAATTATTCACTTGCAATCATTCAGGACTCAAGGTGCGGACTATTTAATTAACAAAAACAACTCAGGAATAAAAACCATTTTTGACTATTTTTCGTTTGGGCGAATTAATCAAAATAAATTCGAATTATAGACGATCGTTTAAGATAATTCTATAAGAAAGGCAATTATTCCAATATAATGCTTTGTTAGAAAGTCGATTATAATGCACAATTATAACTCCAATATTTGCTTCTGTTAATTCTTCGCAGTAATCGATTTCATCCTGAGGGTTTTCCATCAATTCCGACGTCCTCTTTCAAGACTCTTTTGTTTCGCTCCTCTAAACTTATTGAGTCCTTGTTATTATGCCCAGAAATCATTCAATGAGTCTGTTGCTTTCTTTGAGAGGCAAATGTATGCTATGTTCCTTCACAAAAGAGGGCTGTTTTCTGACAGAAATGAAACTTTTGTTGGATTACAAGTATGTTTTGTTAGAGAAAAATGCTTAATTATTTTTACTTTGTCCCAAAAGAACCCATTGTCATTTTGCTCTATTTATTTTCACATGATGGAGAATAAAGGAAATAATGTGCATGCATCTCTCAGTCAATAAACATAAAAGGCGTATCTTCAAGTGGAATTCATTTCTCTCTGACAGACAGTAAGGAAGACAACTGTTGAGCTCGCTGATATCCTTTTTGATGCTTTGTTAAGAGCTTTTCTGTGCTGTTTGAGTATTTGAATTAAAATGGAGGGTCGCTTTTAACTTCAATCAAGATCTTTGAACAGAAATTTCACTTAACGACTCCATGGTTCCCATTTCATAGAATAGAATCAAACGATGAAAGAAATTTCCAAAAAGATTGGAAAAGAACAATTTTAAACTTTTGAATGGCGCAAATAATGAAATATTTTGCACTTTGGCCAATGCCATCTCAAATGGGCTATGAAATTCAAACAATCTGACCGTGGACAAAGTCTGATTAGTTTGGATACCCGAAGCTGAAGCTGAATAATTCATGGATAACATCATATTGAAACTTGCCCGGTAAATAAAAACTCTATCTGTTTAACTTCAAACCTTGACCAGAATAGCTGGCACTTTCGGAAGATAGAATCAAACTCTATACAAGAACAAATTCTGATTTGTCTGGACAACCGAAACTGACTGTGAATAGTGCATGTATGACAACAGATTGTAACTTGCCTGGATAACAAAGATTCCATTTGTGTAACATCAAATTTCAACCAGAATAATCGGCACTCTCAGGAGATAGCATCAAACTCAATTCTCATTAAAACAGATTATCCGATCGAACTGTAGTAATCAAAACCCTAAATTGCCGAGATAACCGTTGCTATTGATTGTCCATAGCCTTCTTGTCTCTGAGACCCAACATTTCAAGCAGAAAAAGTAAGCCAAACAATAGATGTCTACAAATTTTTACTCCATGTGTATAAAATCCTGTTTAGGAAAAGTCGGAGAACCATTGAATTGATAATTATTTCGATTACGTATATTTAAAGAAATCGCAATACCTTTAAAAAACCTAGGGTTTAAAGTTGGCAAAGAAGTCATACTTCTGACAGCCACGTCCTTTTATTTAATGTCAAAGTAAACATCATTGAAAAATGCAAGCAAGAAAATTCTCTAAACGCGACAGAGTGTCTGCCAATGACGCAAAGTCAGAAGCACCTCTGGACAAAGAACTGCAAATAATTACAAACTTCTTTTGGTTTGCAGGAATTACATTCTCGTCTTTCGATACATATCTTAGTCTGAAAGGATTTTCCATAATATGCTTTGATATAACCACCACCGCATTAAGCATATACTTCTTGGCTGCAACCATATTCTTCACGGCTACTCTATCTCCTCATGCAACAGGTTTCGCTTTTATATCAACGTTTGCAAGTCTGATTAATCTCTGCATTCGGTTCATCGTTATGAAGAAACGAGCCCAAATTAGAAGGTGTTCGCAAATTATATCGAGACTTAACACAGACATGTTGATCGCCACTGATTCCAAATCTTTCCGACGTTTCACGTGGCTTGGATGCAGTCTTTCCGTCCTTTTCCCAGTCGCGCTGCTGGCTTTCAGCTTCATTTCAGGAGGTTCGCACAGCAGTTTCAAAAAATATATGGCTCTTTTCTTCTTCTCGAAAAGTCTACCAGACACGGTAACAACCAAATCAATGATGCTGGTGACATTCTTGCAAGCGATCAATGTACTTCTGAGCAGATGTCTCCCGCTTCTGACGATGATCCTGTGCGTGTTCGTTTTCACTCGTCTCAGAGACATCAACGGGAATTTTCTGGATCAGCTCCAGAAGAGCATGGACATGAACATGCCGACCAAGCTGTTCACGGACTACACGAAACTCTACGGCAGAATCACAACCACGGTCGAAAGGGTCGAAGAGACGTTCTCGCTGATATCGTTTTTTCTCTATGGTTACATGCTGAGTTCTGTATTCTCTATCACCAGCTACATGATCACAAGACTGCCGGGAACCGTCAACACTGCAAGTATTTTGCAACAGGTGGCGACATTTGTTGAGATTGTGACATGCTTCATCTTTCTGAGCATCAGAGCAGCAGGTGTCAACGAGTCTGCAGTTGAGGTGAAGAACCTCATCCACTCTCTGCCAGCCAAGCGATTTGATTTCAATCCGAACTTGACAGCAACCCTTCTTCAGCTGGCCAACAACTTTGCGAGCGAAGTGTGTGTGACCGGATGGGGACTCTTCATGATTAATCGCGGATTTATACTCACGACAGCTGGAGTCGTGGTCACCTACGGAGTCATTCTAGTCCAGCTGGGGGGTTAACATGAGATAGGAATATTTTTCAGCTCTGACTTTCTAAGCAGTTCTTTTCAGTGCAGTGGTTTCCAACCTCTTCTCGCCAGTTTGCACCTTAGAATTAGTATTATTTTTTTATAAATCATAAATTCTTGATCTTTTTCTTAATCATGCTGCACCAATAGATATTTCTTCCTTATGCACCAGCTGGTACGATGTTATATTTCGAAAACTCTCCTCTCCGAATGAATTCCTGGGCAACTCTAATTACCCAGTATATAGTTTAATTGTGTTGTATTATTGGATTGAAATACGTGTGATGGATATTTTCTGCTAAATAGAGAGGGACACAAGAATAATACACGCAATCAAAAGAGATGACGGGTCTTTTCTTTAAAGAAAACGAGGACAGCAAATTTTTTGCTTCTCTATCAGAATACCTCTTCTGAAAGGATATCTTAAGATTTCGTCGAGCTCATAACATAAAGGTTATGCTTTTGCACACTCCCAATTTCTTTCTGGATAGAATAAATGTTTCCGACACTATTTAGATTCGAAATTTTCTCTCGACCCCAAAATTTGAAAATAGAAAGAAAATAGCGAATTAACAAACTCACAAAAGTATATTTTTATAAAATAGATGTTTGACGAGTTCTAATGAAATGCTTTTTTTAAAATTACAAAAATTGTGAATCCTGAAAGAAGATGAGGGTGTATAAATTCAAGACATACAGTGCAAGAACCCTACTTTAAATTATATCACTTATTCGTTAAAGAATTGCTTTTATGTGTTCCACTTTTTTCAGTGATTACCTTAATGTAGAAAGAAAAATTACGCCATTAAAATCGCAAGGTATAGATTCAATTTTTTAATACATTGTACATTTTTCATTTATTCTACAGGAATGCAAATATCTTCAAGATAAATATTTTCTTTCTTAATGGAATATTTATGCAAGTTTTAATGTATTATTAGCTTAAATTTCTTCTAACTTATTATTAATAAAATTATTTATTTCTCTCCCGCGAAAATGCTTGTAATAATTTTTTTACAAAGGGCAAGAAGGATTTGAAATAGAGCGAACATCAAATAAACTCCGTTTTCAAATCCGAACTTCCTTTATTTTAATATTTCTTTTTTATTTTGATACAACTAGAAAACTTATTATTAATTATAATTTATAATATAAATATAGATTTTATAATTAATGTTATAAAATGTTTGATTAAATTTAACATTTAATTGATTGTTGGAATTAAGTTCCAAACGTAATTAATCGTTTGGAACTTTTATTTTTCTTTACATTTGTTTTCCTCTGAAGTCAATCACGAAAGGATAGGAATCACTGCTCTAAGAAACAAGCACTTTTACTTAACCTGAAATATTGCAATTCAATACGATAATTTAAATTCTTGAAACGTTCGAATTCGATGCATGGTGCACTTTCTTGGTTGTTGTTAAGTTCTGTTTGTATTTATACCTAGTGAGTCTGACATTTGTGTAATAAGTTTGTTACAACATGACTTTCTCCATATTTGTCTTTGCTTTCATTAGAGTATATATTATACATAGGTCGTTTTTTTAACCTTCGATGGACCATAAAAAATACCACAGTAGAGGACAAAATATATTTATTACCAAAAGTTATGCACAAACATGGTCACTTTTCGACATAATAGCCGTGAAGATTCAAGCATTTGTCATATCGGTAGACCAGGTTTTCAATCCCCTCTTCGAAGAACGTTGCTGTCAGTAATATGAGCCTTTGAAGCCCCTCCTTTGTCTGGAAGCTTTGGCCCTCTACACTGTTCTTTATCTCAAGGAAGAGATGGAAATCACTCGTCGCTAAGTCGGGGCTATACGCCGGATGATCAGACACGTCCCATTTTAAACTGCTTCAAAAACTGCCTGGAACTCGTTGAACAAGATCTTCTGTTGCGAGACTTGCGTCCTTCTCCCCCTTCGTCATGAACGTTCGCCCTTCTTTAAATTTTCTGCACCATTCACGCACACCACCACCAATCATAAAATTTTTACCGTATACTCGACTCATTCTTCGGTGAATTTCTGCCGCGCTATTTACTTCTGCTTGATAAAAGCGAATAACATTACGCAACTCTCACTTGGCGGGAGCATCAATTCTGCTGCTATTGTTCGTCAACGGATTCGGAAACCCTCCGCGCTTTTGCGCATGCCCTGGGCGGAGTTATTTTTTTATCAAAATAGGGGGGAAGTGAAGAATGGAAGGGTGATGTTTACATTTTACTGATCGTGATCTAACAAAGAACTCCGGAAATGCGCTCATACGACTCATTGCCTGACACCCCTTTCCGGTCTAAAATCGTCCATAAGTGGTAGTCTCAGAATCCGTTGCTGAACAGTAGGAATGTTTAAATGCCGACAACTCAGCTGAAACTCGCAAGTTGACGTCGGCAGTTGTAGATGTTATAGTTAGAGACATGCGCAATCGCCCACCGCGCATCCCAACATTCTACCACCTCTCTGTCTGTTTTGCGGTTCAAAAGGAGGTTAAAAAAGAAAACGATCCTCGTATATTAATCAACAAGTTGAAAAATTACGTAAACAATAAAATAATAATAAATTATATAAAAATACGCTTTTAATAGTCTGTAGAAAAGCAGAAAGTAGCTTGTTTATGAAAAATCTGGAGGTAAAAAAAAGAATTATAAAAGCACATAAGGCTTATATATACATATAAAAGCAAATAAATGAGGTTTTTTATCACATACGTAATTTATTTTAATTTTTAATGTGTTATGAATTTTTTTTTTATAATATTCATTGTGGCTTAATTTGCTGATCGTTTTGTTTTCAGAACATCACGTCTTTACGATTTTTTTTTTTTTTTTTGGATTAACCTCCAGATTCCTGATTAAAAGTTAATTCCTCTTTTTCAGCATACTATTAAAATCCAGGGGTTTTTTAACATTTTTATTTTCATTATTTTCTACTTTTTAGTAAATAACATATTTCATAATTCATTTTATGATTATTACGGAATCTTGTCATCAATTTTTCTCAAATTCACTATCAAACGAGGCCTCTTATATGGAATCAAAATTAAATTAAAATTAAACGCTTAGTTGATGATTAAGTTTCAAAAAATCTTACATTGTTGTTACAAACACACTACGTAATTTCAAAAATCTAACAAGTGTTTTTGTTTGCTTCTATACAGGCGGTCATAAATTACTGGGCCCATTTCAAAAATTAATTTTAAAAAACCCTATAATGTAGAAACTTCGTGCTTTTTTCATTTAGAGAGTTTCTCAAATTTTTTTTCGGGCATTAACACGCCGTTACGGCGCACTAAATCAGCTCAATCCAATACAAGCGTCAAAATGGATACCGTGCAGCAGAAGGCACGTCTCTGGTCCCACGAAAGAAAATCAATCGTAACAGTTCAAAGAATTATTCTGTTAAAGTATCGAAATTATCGGTCTCCAAGTAAGAACTTCACCAAGCGTTGGTATAAGAAATTAAAGGGAACAATAAATGTGCATCAGTGAGGGAGACTTTCACTCCTAAATTGCTCATACCAAAGCTCAATGGGGTTCTTGCTTGGAATTTTGATACTCTAAGCGAAAACGTCTTTGAACTAATACAGTTGATTTGCTTTCTTGGAACCAGAGACGTGCCTTCTGCTGCACAGTATCCATTTTGACACTTGCGTTGGATTATGCAAATTTAGTGTGCCGTGACGGCGCGTTACCTATCCGGGAAAAAAATTGAGCTACTCTCTCATTTAGAAAAAAAACCGAAGTTGCTACATTATAGGGGTTTTTTAAGTTAATTTTTGAATTGGATCCAATAATTCATGACAACCCTGTATTAGCGTCCCGTTTTGAAGCAACACGAGGGTTATTCTCGGCATTTTGAGCTGTGGTCAGAAAACGAAGACTGCACCTGAGCCGGCAACTTCCTCTACAAACTTCAGCGTAACACGAGCTGGAGGAGGACCTCGACTTTAGGTTTAAGTTCATATCAGACGGATGCGTTGGGCAAGAGTTTCTGTCGAGAAAGGAAATTTGCAACTTTCTAAAAGTTTGTAGTGACCTCAAGCGTCGCGGAATCCGTTCATACAATAGTAGTAGTCATATAGGTTTTGCTGTTGTGCTCCGTATTCAACCGTCTTAAAAATATACACGATAGTGCGGAAAACTGTTAGCAGGGAATTCGAACCAATCGGGTGCGACTTTGTGACGTAGTGCGCCAAGAATGCCGATAGCGGTACCGAATGTAGAAACGCATAGAAATCCGCACACTTTTATTTCATATAGTCATTACTTTCTAACTAATATTAACTGAAAAATTTTGAAATTGCTTTGAAGATATCAACCCTAATAGAATTAAACCCTATAAGAATTATAGTTCGCCTATTGAGAAGATATTGACAAATTTCACTAGTGTGCATAGGTGGGCTCTATGAAAACCGAAAAAATGAAAAGAGAAAAGTTAAAACTTTTATGCAAGAAAGTGCACCACCTGGCATTATTTCTTCTTTTCTTCATAATAAAAGAGAAAAAACTATAAATTTTTTCAAGAAACAATAGTATAAGATGGTGCACTTTTTTGCATAAAAACAGTATTTTGTACGAAAAAAGACTTTACAATCAGAACTGAATTTTGGCAGGGTTTTCAGTTAAACTAAAAAAATCAACTCGTGTGAGTTATTCAATTTTGCTTCAATAATAAAAATCTGCAAAAATCACCTCAGATAATAGCGCAGCGCCAACTATTGACGAAAATGTTAACTTGTTTTCCATGTTTTCACAGAGCGCATCATTTGTACAACATTCTAGAGTAATCCTTTTTCGTTTGGAGCCATAGAATTGGCTTAGAGCCTTTCGAATTGGTGAGCTTTAACTATAACAACCCTGTATTTTAAGAGGTTACAAGGAGAAAATATTGATCTCAACGTTTTAGAATATATTTTAAACCAGCGGTAGGCGTTGTCTGTGGAATCAGGACTTCAACAAAATGAAAAAAAAAAGAAAAAGAAAGAAACGCCCACAATAACACGAAAAAGTTTTGAAAACAAAATCAAAACAAAAGATATACATTATTGATTTTCCCGCTAATTTTTCTTCGCGATAATGGCATATCATTGTCATAATTTTACTTTGATATTACTCATAAACTTATTTTTTTAAAAAAATATATACTTTCACATCTTTATTATAATCATGCTTTGAGGTACAATGTGCATAATGTAATGGAAATATATATATATATATATATATATATATATATAATTTCCTTTATTTCAGCATTGGCATTTCATAATTTCAAGTCAGAAAGTTCTGGTATTGCTTGCTTTACGACTGCGTCCAGCGAAGGGAATAAATCAATTTTTTTCCTCCAGATGGCGTAGCCGGGCGAAACGACGTAGTTCTTCACTGTCGGCATTCGAGAAAATTATCTGATCCCATCAAGAAATAAATTAATTTAAAATCGGAGAAATAAAATATTTTAACCGTTCTTATGTTAAATCAGAAAAAAATAATTGATTTACTGCCAAAAAAAATTTGAAAATGATATCTTTATTAGAACGTCGAATGCAAGAGTTTTAAGAATTCCGGATATTTTTTTAAAGCGACTATATTTTAAACAATTACCAAAATTCAGTAAATTAAGTTAGACGTACGAAACAAACTTCATTAGAACGGAAATCGTTTTTTTTTTTCC